>JAQFVV010013102.1:0-165301 GCA_028023455.1 Epiperipatus broadwayi
GCTATATTGCTATTCTTGTTAAGCGCAATGTCAGCACGTAATACTTATATAAAGCTAAAGCTTTAGTACATGCGCCTTGAGTGCTAAATTTTAGCAAGAGAGACCTCTACAAATCATAACACGAGATTCGACTTTATAAAGATGAAGAGGGACCCTCTTAACTCTAACCTATTTTTTCTTAATTATATAGGAAAATCTAAAAGCATTTTGATTTGGGAGCATGAAGCTAATACATTCTTCACTGATGTTTGAAGAAGCAGATGAATTCTTAAAAATTTTTGGACATGTGGTTAATTATAGCTCCAATTAAATCCCTATTTAGAAGAATTTAAATGTAATTTTTTTTGAAAAAAATCCAAATTCCCAAAAATTTTGTATTTGTTTCTTTATTCGTTTTTAATTAATACATATATTGTGAATAAAATTAACATAAAATTTTAGTCTAAATAGAATATCAACGAAATGTACCATAAGTAATCGTTAAATAAACAAGGTACTAAAATAAATAGTCCCTTAATCATGTAATATTTTCATCTATAAAATGTGGAAATTGAACTAGTGTACACTACAATTTGTCTATTCCAGTCATACTCAATCTGCTATTCGCGGGCAGTGGTGGTTAATAGATATTTTTTTCTGTGGACAGACAGACAGACAGAGAGAGAGAGAGAGAGAGAGAGAGAGAGAGAGAGAGAGAGAGAGAGAGAGAGAGAGAGAGAGAGAGAGAGAGAGAGAGAGAGAGAGAGAGAGGGAGAGGGAGAGAGAGAGAGAGAGGGAAAGGGAGATCTAGTCTTCTTAATTAATGAGTAACCACTTGTGATTAATTTTTTTTATTGATTCACTAATAATGTCAGCTGTCAATATTTTAATTTCACAGATCTAAACAACCAGAGGGGGATGCTTTTATTGTTAATGATTACACTCTCATATGATTTTGATTTTGGTACATTGTATTGGACACCTAATATGATGTATTTGTCATTCTAACTTGACAATGTTGTAAAATAGTGCCTGCAACCATTATTTCTACATTTACAATTATACTTCTTGAATTATTTAAAAGAAAATAAGTGAATTTCAGTTCATAAAGACCTTTCTTCTATATGTCAACTTTAAATGAAAGGAAGATTCCTTAAACTATTTTTTAAAAAAGTAAAATTTTAGAAATAATTTTATAAAATATTTTAACTTTGTGATCTTTTAAAATTATTTCTAAAATTTTACTTTTTAAAATAGTTTAATAAATCCTCCCTTTATTTAAAGTTGATTTACGGAAGAAGGGCCTTAATGAATTGAAATTCAATTATCTGCTTTTAAATTAAATTTAAGAAGTTTAATTGCAAATATAAGAATAACAATTGAGGTATTATTTTATAACATTGCAAAGTTGTAATAATTATGTCAAATGTATCACAGCAGGTCTAATCTTGAAGTACCTTGATTTTTTTTATTGATGCACTAATAGTGTTAACTATCAATATACTGTCATAACTGCACCAAATCGATTATTTTATATGTGAATTAATATAAACACAGACATGTAAAATATACTAATTAGATGAAATCTGGACTAGTTTATTATTTGAAGGCAAGAGGAGGATATGACATGATTATCATAAGTGATTTGAAAAACTTGTAGTTGTTTTGTAACGTACTATTTTAGCATACCATTTTATATCAAATTATAATTTAAACATCCTTAACGATATCTTCAAACAACAAAGAAAATTATTTGATGAAAATAGAGGGTATCAAAATAAATTGGAAGAGGAAATTTTTGTTGTGTTAAATAGCAAAGCTTCTGCAAGGCGTTTGATTTGCAGAGCAAGTATCACCTTAAAAAAATATAACATTGATCATCATTATTCCACAAAACGTAAATTGTTTAATGACAGTTTTTCTCATGGCTCTTTAATAAGAATGGAAAAATTAGCTTTTTTCAAGAAATTATTGCAGCAACAATAAAATGTTACGTCAAATGCGATCTCACAAGAAGCATTATATAAAATTTGTTACATGCTTCACAAAATATGAAACTTTATTGATGCTGAAGTTGGGAAAGAATGTTTCATATATGTTTCCACTATATGATTTGATAAATTTAACAATAAAATTAATAAATATTACAAATTAAGAAACTACAAGTCTCAGATTCTATCTGTATTAGAGACATTGAAGTTATTGCAAAACATATTTCTGATAGCATAATAGAAGATTTAAAAAATTACGAATATTTTAGTTTTGCTGTTGATTCTAGCACTAACATTTCAGAAATGTCACAATGTGCCATTTTTATTAGATATTGTACTGAACAGAATTCAATTCATGGAAGATTTTTTAAAATTTCTTCCTATGAGGGATCAAATCAGAGTTAGTGATTTTCTTGATAATATTAGTACTTTGCTGCAGAATAATAATATTGAAATAAAAAAAAATGGTTTCTATATGCATTTATAGATGTCCTTCAATGATTGGATCTGAAAAGGGATTTGTCTCCTTATTAAAAAAGAAATACACTTTAACAAATCTCTTATCATTTCACTGTTTAATTCATCAAGAAAACTTGGGAGAACATATATTCATAAAATAAGTAAATGCTGTGATGAAAATCATCATAAACATTATCAATTATATTTGAGCCTAAGAATTGAACCACAAAAAATTTAAAAATCATTTGGAAGAAATAAATAGGAATTATGGCAATTATTTTTCTTACAAGAAAACAATAAAATTTATAATTAGCTTGACAATGATGGATAGTAGTGTCATTAACTTTTTATATGACATCACAGAAAAACTTTGTCATTTTAATATTATGCTTACAAAGCAAAAATAAAATTATTTTACAAATGACAAAGTATTTGTATTTGAAGAAAAATTAAATATTTATTATTAAGAAATACAAAACCAAATACATCATTTCCAATATTAACAAAAGCTAAGCAAGATGATATTGACATTTCTTTAGAAACATATACCATCATTTCAAATTATTTAGTTATCTTATTAAAAGAATTTAAAAGCATATTTAAGAATTGTCTCGTACTTATAGAAAATCCCTACTATTAGCTTCATTTGGACATGATTATGTGAAGCTATTGGACAAATTTGTTGAATTTAAAAAATGATATGAATTTGGATGTCATTTTTAAAGAAAAAAGGGAAAGATTATATAGAATTTTGAAAATTAGTATCTGAAAAATATAATCTTGTCAAAAGGTGTGCACAAATGTTGCTCACATTGTTCACATCTATATATCTTTGTGAATTATCTTATTCAAAAACGAAATGTGCAAAGAACATATATAAAAACAACAGACTTAATGATTGATACCTTGATGTTATTTTAAGAGTAGCATATAGTGCTTATAAAGATGATTTATCTAAAATTGTTCAAAGTTTGTCTCAATATCAAAAATCACATTAATATTTAAATAAATATTTGGTTCAAGTAAAAGTATTTATGTTTTATTAACCTGTTAATTATAAGATATATTACAGTGGTCTACTATGTATAGCATGCACAAATTGAAAAGACATTTTTTACATGACACCAACTGGTTGCCAATTGCTGATACAGCACATTATATCCTACTTGATGTAGAAAACAAATGTATGAGGTGTGAGGGGAATAGATTGAGTATGGGTAATATATTCTATTATCATATGTTTAGATAACTATTCATGAAAATGAGTAGCCATTCAAAATCTAAAGTTTTCTTACTAAAATTAATCTCTTACTAAATAAAATTCATTGCATGATAATAGATGAAGGTGGCAAAAGCATTTTCAATTTAAGTACACTTTTTATACATTTTGCTAGCCAAAATTTGATACCATCAATAAGAGTAGTGTTATTTTATTATATAATTAATGTTCCAAATGGGCATTTAAATTAATTAAAACAAAAATAATTTTTAAAATTATTTACTTCAGACTAGAACATTTTGCATTTTTTAAGTGTAGCTTATATAAATTGGCTTGCCACACATTCCACACACATAAAAAGTTTTTCTTTTTCAACTGGAATTAACTGGACACAGTTTTTTTTAGGAAAATTAGGATCAGTTATTATAATAAAAATATCTTAATATATTTGATTTTGATATTATAAACTTTATTTAAAAAAATATTATTCATGCAAAAGAGTAGAAAAATATAGACATAGATTGCAAAAAAAGGAAAATAAATTACATTTATAGTGTAACTTATGAGATACTGCTGTTGCAAAACAAGAAGCATAAATACTTACACTATACAAGAAAAATGCATATAAATTATTTGTTTGCAACATAGAGGTGCACATACAAAGCTATTGAGAAGGATATTCATTCACTTTATAAAAGTCTAGGAAATTAACAAGTATGAAAAATTTCTGCAGTATGATACACCACTGATAGCTATTATGGGTTACATCAGACTTTTATTGTGTTACATATGTAAATTATATGCAGCTTGCTGGCATATTATCCAGTCTTTATGGTGTCTCACCAAGTTATGGTGAAGCAGAAATATTTTTGTTGCAATAACAAATAGCACTGCACATAATATGTATAAGAGAGTACAATGTTGTAATTAAATTTAAAGTTTAATCATTTTAAACTGATATAGAATTAAAAAGTCTAGTAAAAAATTAATAAAATTTAATGTCAAATGTAATTTACATTATTGATATATATATATATTGTAGAATTATTCATGTACGTCTATGTTGCTAATGGCATTTTTATTAATGCTGATGATTATATAAATCAGTTTCAAAAATATACAAATAAAAATACATTCCCACTAAAAAGGTCATAAAATGGTTAAAATGTTATGATGAATTAATTAAGAAATATTTGTACGTTATTGATTTAGAAAACTAAGCAAAGGTTTGTAGATAAAGAGAATTTTTAGACTATTATAAAAAATAATATATTGTTGACACACATGTCAAACTTTAATAAGAATAAAATTTAGCTAGTTAAAAAAATTGATATTAGTAGGGTATTAAATATATATCTATTGTATAATGAATATACGTTTCTCTGAGTGTTGAATCTTGTCTATAGCTTGCAGCAATTGATCGCTACTATGTTTTTTTTTATGGCTTTGTGAGTCTGAGAATAATTTAATTTGGTTTATTCTAATAATAAATAGTCTAATTTTGGTTTTATTTTTGGTAGTCATTATAGCATTGTATTTTATTTATTTACTTTATAAGAAATGGATTATAAATTATATTTTAAAGTAAAATATTATAATCACGGAGATCATTAAAATTCTTGTTGCTTATCACAAAGATATAAATTATGGATGTGAAAACATAAAATATGGTCCCTAATCTTTCTGTACATGGACACGTGTGTCTATATATATATATATGAAATTTATGTTGTCATTATTCTGTTTAAACAAATTAAAACAAGCAATAGTTTAAACATAGGAGAATTTGTGATATATGTTTACATTATTTACTTTTGATATATATATATATATATATATATATATATATATAAATGAATAATGTTATTCATTTCATTGTCAGCCATGCAGTCTTCCACATGGTTGTGAGTTGGTTCAGAGTTATAAGGATTGCTAAATATATCAATCCAAAAGTAAAAAAAGTATTAAATATGTTAAGAATATCTATATTTAAAAGTTAAAATTATTAAATGTCATTTTACACTCTCATTTCAAAATGCTTAAGACTGGCTTATTCATATATAAATTTAAGTAGAGAAGAAGGTGGGAACCATCTTTTTTTTGTAAAATCTCTGCTTTGTATTTTGAATTGAGAGTTTCCTACGCAGTCATTATTATATCTGATTCACTGTCATGTAAGCATTTTAAGGTGCTTCTGTCAAAGGTTTCAGTCTTTCACATTATTATTATATCATCTGCTTGTACTTAATAATTTAATATATTTACATTTGTTATATCAATTTTTTGGATTTGAAAATTACTACATAGTAAATCATATGATTTCACATTGTTTATTTATATATAATATTTAGTGAATTAAATGTGAAGGTGTTTAAAGCTTCATGCTCTCATTTTAAAATGCTTGAGACTGGCTTATTTATATATAAATTTAAGTAGAGAAGAAGTTGGGAACCATCTTTTTCTCATAAAATCTTTGCCTTGTGTTTTGAATTGAGAGTTTCCTATGCAGCCATTATTAAATCTGATTGGCTGTCATATAAGCATTTTTAAGGTGTTTCTGTCAAAGGTTTCAGTTTTTCATGTTATTATTAAATGTCATATTGTAAAATAATATTAAATAATATAATAGATTTGTTAAAAAATGTTTAAAATTAAGAGAAACTTGTAAATTATAAAATGTATAAAAACTTTCTCTTATCAAAGAATTTTAAGGAATCTATTGCAAAACAATTCAGTTAAGAAATGGATTTGAAATAATTAAATTAAAAATAAGTTAATAAAAAGATTAAGCCTTCTTTTGCTGAGAGATTACAAAATCAGGCAATTTAATAATTACAATGTTTTTGCAAATTCAGTCAATTAAATAATGAAAGTATTTTAAAAAATTTGTAATTAATATAAAATTAGATATCAAAAATAAGACATTAAAAGTGGTAAAAAGCAAGATTATCAAAACCTGTAGAAAACAAGATCAAAGGTACTAAAAACAAGGTCAAGGTGTTCAAAAATGAGAAGTAAAACTTATATGAGCAGTTTGCATTCAATCTAGATTTTCACTTTATTTTTGGTTCATCAAACCTTCATTATGATGACTGAGTAGAAAAGAGAATAAAATGTCAATTGCTGAAATCTACCATAAATATCTATGTGGAACCCTAACCATGCTAATTAAACTGAAGAATCAATGTGTGAACTTCAAATTTCAAAGACAAGAGATTGTTAAAAGGCATTATGGCATCTTATAAAATGGACTCAATCAATATTTTCCATCATGGAAGATGTATGCTAAGTTAATATATAAATCACGTCACTTTTTGAATTATTATAACATCTTAAAAAGGTTCATTTTGAATGACAATCGATTTGATGTATGTAAATGTATTATTTTTATTTAAAATAAAGTTGTATATAATATTGATTATGTTTTTATATTCAATAACAGAAAGTAATTTATGAAGACAACATAATGGATTTTATTTAATACCATCATATGATATGTGTGTGTTTGTGTGTTATGATTTGTTAACATTTGTTTAAAAAGTTTTCTTTAATAGTAAAATGTCAGATAAATAATCAAAGGTGTAATATTCAATTTTAACCAGATGTACAAATTTGTAAAATAATTAAGGAGTCCAATTGAAAAAAAAAGAAGAATGTTGTATGTAATATAATTTAGTGGTGTTGAAGTTAAAGATTTGTTTTGAAATTTTGATAAGGTACATTTGTACATGTATGTACTCTCATATTACTTGGTGTGGGTTAAATTTTATGTTATATTAGATGTACATTTAATTAAAGATCCCTTTTAAATGGTTATTATTACTTATATCTATATAGAGTGGATTTATTTGCAGTTTTTTCTGTAAGTTTGGGGTCAGAGTCAAATGAGAAGTATTAATGATAAAATAGGTCAGATGCAAGGAATCACTTCTTGTAATTAGTTTTGTGAAACTGGGATTGGACCTAAAAACGTTCACTTCCTAAAGTTATCATTGTAAGAAAGATGTATTAGTTATAATTATCCCCTATTAGATATATGTGAGTAACTACCTTATTAAGCTTATGATATAAATAAATGTTATATTTCTAGGGTCAGCTATACATATGATTACACTTAGAGCATATTAACTGTGGGAGATTTACTCTACAGCAAATGTACTTGATGATAAAAAGTTGTATTATAAGATTTAATTGAAAGATTAATGTTTTAAAATTAATCAAAATAAATTGTGGACCTTTTATAAATAACCAACTATTGTTCTCTGCATGCATATGAATTAAAAAAAAGAAAGAAAAGAGGAAAAAAGGATTGAAGCAATGATTTTATTAAAATAAAAAAAAAGTTTTGTCTGACAATTATAATATTTTGTAATGATCTATTATTGTGTTATTGATTTACAGAAGGTGCTAATCTCTTTATATGTAATATTGTTTGGTTCATATATATATATATATTATTCGATGTGTGTATTTTTAAAGCAATATACGTAATTATATAACTGAATATTTGTAAATACAGTAACTAAATAATTAAAAATTTTATCCACTTAGGAGTGCTTTCAATTATCTTAGTAATCTGTGTCAATTAAAGCTTTGAAATGCTAACTTTCCCACAATTCTGTGATTTAACATTTGCTGCTTGCCTGTTAATTAAGTCATGTTTATATTTATATATTAGCATAGCTTCCTTTTTGTTTCTTTTATTGTTATTTTTTTCAATTTGTAATATTTTTACACTGTTAAAATTGAAGTCAAAATCATAAATACACGATTTATTATGGTCATAAAAAACAGATGCTGAAATATTATTATCCACTATGCAATTTTGTTTCGATTTCTGAACTCCTTTTAATAATAGCAAGTGTTCTTTAGTTCTTTTTTCCAATCTACATCTAGATTCACCTATATATACACTGCCACATCTACATATCCATTTATAAATGACACAATTTTTATTTATAAATGAGGTTTTATCTTTGGATATTGCATTTTACATACCTCCTACATTAAACAAATTAATAAATAACTCCAAAGATAAAACCTCATTTATAAATAAAAATTGTGTCATTTATAAATGGATATGTAGGTGTGGCAGTGGATATATAGGTGAATCTAGATGTACATTGGAAAAAAAAACTAAAGAACACTTGCGATTATTAAAACGATTTCAGAAATTGAAACAAAATGGCATAGTGGATAATAATATTTCACCATCTGTTTTTTACGACCATAATAAATTGTATATTTATGGTTTTGACTTCAATTTTAACAGTGTAAAAATATTGCAAATTAAAAAAAATAATAAAAGAAAAATAAAGAAAGCTATGCTAATATATAAATATAAACATGACTTGATTAACAGGCAAACAGCAAACATTAAGATCATGGAATTGTGGAGAAGTTAGCATTTCAAAGCTTTAGTTGACACAGATTACTGAGATAATCGAAAGTGTTTTTAAGTGGATAAAAGTTTTAATTATTTAGTTACTATATTTACAAATATTCAGTTATATAATTACACACACACACACATACATATATATATATATATATATATATATATATGTTAATTTCATTAGGAGTAAGATTTATTTTATGGAATCTAGCCTGCTATTGCAAATAGGGACTGTGTTGTGATTATTCTCATCATATTAAAAAAAAAATATTTTCAAATGGCAAGTGGTGCCTGTATCAATTAAAATAAATTAAATTTTTTTAAACATACTTGGTTGACCATTACAATATATATGCATGTGAAGCTTTTAAAGTATCTACAGCAGTATAAGGAGCTTTTTAGCAGTTCACCAAAAAGAACCAGTGAGACAGATATTATTCATCAAGTCTTCAACTATAAGATATAAAAATTTTAGTTCTAGATAAAAATATACATGCATCCATGTATAAAATCATATTTGAATAACTATCTAAGATATCTATAGAATAGTTACATGAAAGAAAAAAAATAAAATCTATTTAGAATATAAATATATTTTAAGTTAACTTTTCTTGGATTTAAGTTTTAGAAAATGGATATTGTCAAACAATATATTAACAACAACATTATGAAATTCTTTATACATAATGCAATGGGAAAAATTTGAATATAATAATGTTGTGCCACATTGAAGAAAAGAAGAGGAAACACTTTCTATTACACCTTTATTTAAACTATTTCTACGTGAGATAATGATCTTATTTAAGTGATTTTAAAAATCAATAGTGCAATTACTCAAAAATTAATTTTAAATAAATATCTATTAGTCAAATAATTGAAGCATAATTATTATCATATATCAAGGAGATAAATTAAATATCAGAGCCTTTTAGAAAGATTAGCCACTTTTATTCTTGATTTCAACTCTTAACATAAAATTAAAAAAAAAAATCATTAGTCTATTCTAAGCCTTACACTTGTATTAATTATTAAATGAGTGATAATCATATATTTTTAAAAAAGAAAACCTATTATAAACTCTCAGGAAGTGGAAGATGTTAGAAAGGTTTTTATTTTCAACTTGAAGAACTTTTGTTGAAATATAGCACATTTATCTCCTATATCTATGACCTGGATTTGACCATGACTGAATAAACTTGAAAATTTTTTTAATGTAAATATATTACAGTATAAAAAGATAATTGTCCAATAATAGTTAATAAATAGGTATTTAGCTAGAAAGCAAAGCAAGTATGGAAAAATACTCAAAGCGTTGGTGGTCTAGTGGTTAGCATAGCTGCTTCCCAAGCAACTGGCCCGGGTTCGCTTCTCTGTCAACGCTTTGACTTATGAAAAAAAAAAAAAACCTCTCTTTATTCAGCAATTCCATATTTGGAGAATATAGCCTTTATTTATCATTTCTCTATAAGAGACTTTTGGAAAGAACTATGATCTGCAGTGGGTTATTTAATGAATTTTTTTTACCTCTTTTTTATCAAGTTAAATATTAATTTTATATATTTATTTGTATTTGAAATAAATTATTCATGACTAGTGAGACAGAAGTTATTTAATTTTAATTTTCTAGTTTAAATTATGTTAATGTATGTATTTTTCAGCAATTGGTATTAAAAATAATATATATATATATATTTAGACAAAAAAAAACTTCTATGTAAACATATTGAAGATTTGTTTCAAATATCTAATGTTTAGTTTAAAAAAAAATGTGTTTGTTTAGTTATATTATTATTATTTTTTCATCTCGCATTGTCGAATGTATTTTCTTAATGATTTACATAAATTTTATTTTCATTAAATTCCAATAATTTATTATCCGAGTCTGTGCACGCGAGTATTATGTCTGTTTATTTTTGATTTATTTTATACTTAACTCCTTGCTATAGATTTTCAATGAATATGTGAAATCGGACTGGTAAATTATGGAACCACTTATCAAAGTTAAGAAAAACCCACAAAACTATCTATTCCGAATTGTCAAACTCAAATGTAAACATCTAAAATAAATTTTGTTCTAAATTAAAATGAAATGATAAATGGCGTATATTATACGTTGAGGAGGAGAAAAATCTTCAAAGTATTTTTAAATCAATATTTCTTTATTTTTTGATCAATCATACTTTAAATTTTTTTGTGTATAAACATTTAAGTTATCACACACACACACACGCATAAATATTGGTCAACAACATATAGACGTTATAAATTGGAATTATTACATACATTTTGTCTGCATTCAGTATTTTTAAATTATCCGGAAAGCAACCGTTAGGATAAAAGATAGAACTGAGCAATTATTTTTATATGAGAAATAAATAAATAGAGAATAAATTACAAGTAGAAAATAGAAAAAATAAATAGTGTTAAGAAAAATGAAAAAAAAAAAAAAGGTTTATAAGAAAATTATTGGCTGCAGAAAGGAGTTTGCTATTAACTGAAAGGAGACCCTTTGATTCCTCTTGGAGGCCTTAAAGGTACCGAGCAGGGCAAATTCCTAATGTCCACTCCATACGTTCTTGTCGTTGCAGCTATTATTACTATATGTTTATTCATATAGTATACGAACATGGATGGGCTGCTCACCAACACGCATTAGCCAGCGTGGTGAGTTTATTGGCTTTTTACCTCTGAGTTCAAGATCAAGAAACACCATGTCTTTCTTCTCAGTGCCTGATAAGGCAGAATGAATGTTTGTGTAAATGATAAATATTTTTCCAATACATATATACAATTATGACAGACAAAAATAAAGCATGGCCCTTAATCCCAGGAGGCTGTAAAGTCACCAACCAAGGCAGCGGTTGGTGGCCGAAGGTGGAGGGTGCTAAGAATATCCTGGGGGCGGACCCAGGCTGCCATTTGATGACGACTTTTTATTTAGGTACTTACAACTGCAGATCACTTTCAAGTGAAGGAAGATTGCAAGAATTAGAAGAAGAACTCTCTTATATTAAATGGGATATTATTGGACTTTGTGAAGTTAGAAGAAAAGGTGAAGAGACAATTGATTTAAAAAGTGGACATATGCTCTATTATAAAGGCACAAATATTGGAAATACAAGTGGAGTAGGATTCATTATAAATAAAAAGTGGAAGAACAATATTATGGAGATTGATGGTGTATCAGACAGAGTGGCAAGATTAGTTATACAACTTAATAGCAGATATCAAATGCAGATAATTCAGGTTTATGCCCCAACAAGTTCTGACAGTGATGAAGTAGTAGAAGATTTTTATATGGATGTACAAAAGGCTTTTGATCAGAGTAAACAACATTTTAAAATTGTTATGGGAGATTTTAATGCTAGAATTGGTAAACAAATGAAAGATGAAAGTGTTGTAGGTAATTTTGGTTATGGTAATAGAAATGAGAGAGGACATAGACTTGTGGAGTTTGCAGAGAAGGAAAAACTTTATATTATGAATTCTTTTTTTGAGAAAAATGTTAGAAGGAAATGGACATGGAAGCATCCAAATGAAGGTACAGCAGAATTGGATTATATTTTGACTAACAGGAAATACATATTTCAAGATTGTAATGTTCTTAATAAATTTAACACAGGAAGTGATCATCGATTAGTAAGGGGTAAGATACATGTTAATGTAAAACTAGAGAGACAAAAATTATTAAGAAAAACTATATTTACAGTTGATATTCCTAATCTTCAGAAACATTCTAATGAATTTAAATTAGAACTTACAAATCGGTTTCAAGTATTAGTAGATTTTGAACATGATTCAGATTTGAATGAAATTAATATGAAAATAACTGATACACTTTTAAAAACTGCAACAAAGATAGCTGGTAGAAAAAAGCAGCAATTGACTAATAAAATTTCTACTGAGACTAGAGAACTTATGAAGAAAAGAAGGAATATGAAGATATGCAAGAATGATGCATTAAAAAGAATTGAATATCTCGAATTTTGTAAAATGGTGCGGAAAAGAGTTGAAAATGATATAAGAAAGTATAAGTGTGAACTAGTAAGAAAAGCTGTAGAAGAAAATAAAAGTCTTAAGAATGTAAAACAACATTTTGGTATTGGTAGGAAATTTATATCTGCAATAAGGAAAAAAGGTGGAATTATTACTAAAAAGAGGGATGACATTATGAAATTGGTAGAAGATTTTTATCAAGAATTATATAGTAATAAAGAACAAGTACCTCCTATATCTATTACATCTTCCGAATTGCCCAGAATTTTAAATGAAGAAGTGAGAAATGCAATTAAATGTATGAAAAAAGGAAAGGCTCCAGGTAATGATGGAATTATAATTGATATATTAAAAGAAGCAGGTGAAGAAACAGAAAAAATATTAGCAAAGTTATATACCAAATGTCTAAATGATAAAGATGTACCGGATGATTGGAAGAATGCAGTAATAATATTAATATTTAAAAAAGGTGATAAAGAAGATATTAGAAATTACAGACCTATCAGCCTTTTATCAGTTTTATATAAAATTTTTACCAAGATAATTACAACTCGTCTACAGAGAACCTTGAATTTTCACCAACCAAGAGAACAAGCTGGATTTAAAAGTGGTTTTAGTACAGTAGATCATATTCAAGTATTGAGAGAAGTTATAGAAAGGACAAATGAATATGAGTTGTCATTATGTTTTGGATTTGTAGATTATGAAAAGGCATTTGATTCTATAAACATTTCTTCAGTGATTAAAGCATTGGATCATCAAGGTATAGATCCAGGATATTGTCATATTTTAAAGAATATTTATAAAAGTGCAACAGCAACAATTAGATTACATAATGATACTGGGAAAGTCAACATTGAGAAAGGTGTAAGACAAGGTGATTCCATATCTCCAAAACTTTTTACAGCAGTGCTGCAAGAAGTATTTTGTGGATTAAAATGGGAAACTAAAGGAGTGAAAGTAAATGGAGATTATTTAAGTCATTTATATTTCGCAGATGATGTAGTTGTTTTTGCAAATAATGCTTCCGAGCTGCAGGAAATGTTGCAGGAGTTATCAGATGAAAGTAGGAAAGTAGGACTAAAGATAAATGTTAAAAAGACTAAAGTAATGTTTAATCGATTTGCTCAAAATATAAAAATAAAGATTGATTATGATGAATTAGAAAAAGTTAATAGTTACAAATACCTTTGTCAGATTATTAATACAGATGAAAACATACTGAAGGAAATTAATCATAGAATTAAACTTGGTTGGAGTGCTTTTGGTAAAAATAATTGATACTAAAAGGAAGTATGCCTATATGTTTGAAAAGGAAGGTTTTTAACAAATGTGTTTTACCAATTCTTACTTATGGATCTGAGACTTGGACACTTAATAGAAGAGCAATACAGAGACTTCAGACCACTCAAAGAAGTATGGAGAGATGTATGTTGGGAGTAACAAGAAGAGATCGAAAACACAATGTATGGGTAAGAGAACAAACAGGTGTTACTGACCTCATTGAAAAAATTAAAAGATTGAAGTGGAGTTGGGCTGGACATATTGCTAGAAAAGATGATAATAGATGGACAATTGAAATTTTAAACTGGATTCCAAGAGATTGTAAAAGACCCAGAAGGAGACCACATGTAAGATGGATGGATGAAATAAGAAAATGTGCAGGGGTGATGTGGAGAAGAGAAGCTAAAGATCGGAGAAGATGGATTAAACTTGGAGAGACCTTCATCCTGCAGTGGATTGATAATGGTTGATAATGATGATGAAGAAAATTATTAAGATATGAAAAGATGTATGATAACAGCTGTAAAGGCCTAATATTATGCAAGTACGCGAGATTTAGGTAATAGATATGGAGGACAACAGTTGAATAAGAATTTGGATTATAGTTGTAATTTATGTGGAGATGAAAGAAAGAGTATATTGAAAATTTATTTTTTGAATATAAGATGTTAGAAAAAAAAGGTCTGGGTAAATTGTATAGTTAAATGTGAGAATCTTAAAAGTAAATAGAAAGAAAAAATATTATATTTTGTTTTTGTTTGGGAGTATTTAAAGAAATTGAGAAATTTGGAGATAGAAATGTGACATTAATGAAACAGTAGGAAAAGATAAAGAAATATATCAGAAATGGAAGACTGATTTATAGTAAGGAGTTAAATGAAGATGAACTTTTGTGGTATGCGTATGTTACAGAAAAAAATGATTAATTTCATCATCAGGATTTCTGCCTAAATGGCCTTTCATCATCAGGATTTCTGATGACGAAAGGCTAATTTTAAGCAGAAATCCTGATGATGAAATTAATCATTTTTTTCTGTATTATACGCGCACACCACAAAAGTTCATCTCATTTAACTTTCCTTTCTACTAAATCAGTCTTCCATTTCTGATATGATAACTTTTTATCTTTTCCTACTGTTTCATTAATCGTCACATTCTACTCCCAAAATTTCCTCAATTTCTTTTAAATACTCCCAAACAAAAACAAAATAATATTTTTTTCTTTCTATTTACTTTTAAGATTCTCCCATTTAACTACTGTTACAATTTACCCAGACCTTTTTTTCTAACATCTTATATTCAAAAAATAAATTTTCAATATACTCTTTTATCAAATCTACATAAATTACAACCATAATCCCAAGTTCTTTATTCAACTGTTGTCCTCCATATGTATTACCTAAATCTCGTACTTGCATAATATTAGGCCTTTAGCAGCTGTTATCATACATCTTTCATATCTTAATAATTTTCTTCATCATCATTATCAACCATTATCAATCCACTGCAGGATGAAGGTCTCTCCAAGTTTAATCCATCTTCTCCAATCTTTAGCTTCTCTTCTCCACATCACCCCTACACATTTTCTTATTTCATCCATCCATCTTACATGTGGTCTCCTTCTGGGTCTTTTACAATCTCTTGGAATCCAGTTTAAAATTTCAATTGTCCATCTATTATCATCTCTTCTAGCAATATGTCCAGCCCAACTCCACTTCAATCTTTTAATTTTTTCAATGAGGTCAGTAACACCTGTTTGTTCTCTTGCCCATACATTGTGTTTTCAATCTCTTCTTGTTACTCCCAACATGCATCTCTCCATACTTCTTTGAGTGGTCTGAAGTCTCTGTATTGCTCTTCTATTAAGTGTCCAAGTCTCAGATCCATAAGTAAGAACTGGTAAAACACATTTGTTAAAAACCTTTCTTTTCAAACACATAGGCATACTTCCTTTTAGTATCAAGTTATTTCTACCAAAAGCACTCCAACCAAGTTTAATTCTATGATTAATTTCCGATCTCAGTATGTTTCCATCTGTATTAATAATCTGACCAAGGTATTTGTAACTGTTAACTTCTTCTAATTCATCATAATCAATCTTTATTTTCATATTTTGAGCAAATCGATTAAACATTACTTTAGTCTTTTTAACATTTATCTTTAGTCCTACTTTCCTACTTTCATCTGATAACTCCTGCAACATTTCCTGCAGCTCGGAAGCATTATTTGCAAAACAACTACATCATCTGCGAAATCTAAATGACTTAAATAATCTCCATTTACTTTCACTCCTTTAGTTTCCCATTTTAATCCACAAAATACTTCTTGCAGCACTGCTGTAAAAAGTTTTGGAGATATGGAGTCACCTTGTCTTACACCTTTCTCAATGTTGACTTTCCCAGTATCATTATGTAATCTAATTGTTGCTGTTGCACTTTTATAAATATTCTTTAAAATATGACAATATCCTGGATCTATACCTTGATGATCCAATGCTTTAATCACTGAAGAAATGTTTATAGAATCAAATGCCTTTTCATAATCTACAAATCCAAAACATAATGACAACTCATATTCATTTGTCCTTTCTATAACTTCTCTCAATACTTGAATATGATCTACTGTACTAAAACCACTTTTAAATCCAGCTTGTTCTCTTGGTTGGTGAAAATTCAAGGTTCTCTGTAGACGAGTTGTAATTATCTTGGTAAAAATTTTATATAAAACTGATAAAAGGCTGATAGGTCTGTAATTTCTAATATCTTCTTTATCACCTTTTTTAAATATTAATATTATTACTGCATTCTTCCAATCATCCGGTACATCTTTATCATTTAGACATTTGGTATATAACTTTGCTAATATTTTTTCTGTTTCTTCACCTGCTTCTTTTAATATATCAATTATAATTCCATCATTACCTGGAGCCTTTCCTTTTTTCATACATTTAATTGCATTTCTCACTTCTTCATTTAAAATTCTGGGCAATTCGGAAGATGTAATAGATATAGGAGGTACTTGTTCTTTATTACTATATAATTCTTGATAAAAATCTTCTACCAATTTCATAATGTCATCCCTCTTTTTAGTAATAATTCCACCTTTTTTCCTTATTGCAGATATAAATTTCCTACCAATACCAAAATGTTGTTTTACATTCTTAAGACTTTTATTTTCTTCTACAGCTTTTCTTGCTAGTTCACACTTATACTTTCTTATATCATTTTCAACTCTTTTCCGCACCATTTTACAAAATTCGAGATATTCAATTCTTTTTAATGCATCATTCTTGCATATCTTCATATTCCTTCTTTTCTTCATAAGTTCTCTAGTCTCAGTAGAAATTTTATTAGTCAATTGCTGCTTTTTTCTACCAGCTATCTTTGTTGCAGTTTTTAAAAGTGTATCAGTTATTTTCATATTAATTTCATTCAAATCTGAATCATGTTCAAAATCTACTAATACTTGAAACCGATTTGTAAGTTCTAATTTAAATTCATTAGAATGTTTCTGAAGATTAGGAATATCAACTGTAAATATAGTTTTTCTTAATAATTTTTGTCTCTCTAGTTTTACATTAACATGTATCTTACCCCTTACTAATCGATGATCACTTCCTGTGTTAAATTTATTAAGAACATTACAATCTTGAAATATGTATTTCCTGTTAGTCAAAATATAATCCAATTCTGCTGTACCTTCATTTGGATGCTTCCATGTCCATTTCCTTCTAACATTTTTCTCAAAAAAAAGAATTCATAATATAAAGTTTTTCCTTCTCTGCAAACTCCACAAGTCTATGTCCTCTCTCATTTCTATTACCATAACCAAAATTACCTACAACACTTTCATCTTTCATTTGTTTACCAATTCTAGCATTAAAATCTCCCATAACAATTTTAAAATGTTGTTTACTCTGATCAAAAGCCTTTTGTACATCCATATAAAAATCTTCTACTACTTCATCACTGTGAGAACTTGTTGGGGCATAAACCTGAATTATCTGCATTTGATATCTGCTATTAAGTTGTATAACTAATCTTGCCACTCTGTCTGATACACCATCAATCTCCACAATATTGTTCTTCCACTTTTTATTTATAATGAATCCTACTCCACTTGTATTTCCAATATTTGTGCCTTTATAATAGAGCATATGTCCACTTTTTAAATCAATTGTCTCTTCACCTTTTCTTCTAACTTCACAAAGTCCAATAATATCCCATTTAATATAAGAGAGTTCTTCTTCTAATTCTTGCAATCTTCCTTCACTTGAAAGTGATCTGCAGTTGTAAGTACCTAAATAAAAAGTCGTCATCAAATGGCAGCCTGGGTCCGCCCCCAGGATATTCTTAGCACCCTCCACCTTCGGCCACCAACCGCTGCCTTGGTTGGTGACTTTACAGCCTCCTGGGATTAAGGGCCATGCTTTATTTTTGTCTGTCATAATTGTATATATGTATTGGAAAAATATTTATCATTTACACAAACATTCATTCTGCCTTATCAGGCACTGAGAAGAAAGACCATGGTGTTTCTTGATCTTGAACTCAGAGGTAAAAAGCCAATAAACTCACCACGCTGGCTAATGCGTGTTGGTGAGCAGCCCATCCATGTTCGTATACTATATGAATAAACATATAGTAATAATAGCTGCAACGACAAGAACGTATGGAGTGGACATTAGGAATTTGCCCTGCTCGGTACCTTTAAGGCCTCCAAGAGGAATCAAAGGGTCTCCTTTCAGTTAATAGCAAACTCCTTTCTGCAGCCAATAATTTTCTTATAAATCTTTTTTTTTTTTTTCATTTTTCTTAACACTATTTATTTTTTCTATTTTCTACTTGTAATTTATTCTCTATTTATTTATTTCTCATATAAAAATAATTGCTCAGTTCTATCTTTTATCCTAACGGTTTCTTTCCGGATAATTTAAAAATACTGAATGCAGACAAAATGTATGTAATAATTCCAATTTATAACGTCTATATGTTGTTGACCAATATTTATGCGTGTGTGTGTGTGATAACTTAAATGTTTATACACAAAAAAATTTAAAGTATGATTGATCAAAAAATAAAGAAATATTGATTTAAAAATACTTTGAAGATTTTTCTCCTCCTCAACGTATAATATACGCCATTTATCATTTCATTTTAATTTAGAACAAAATTTATTTTAGATGTTTACATTTGAGTTTGACAATTCGGAATAGATAGTTTTGTGGGTTTTTCTTAACATTGATAAGTGGTTTCATAATTTACCAGTCCGATTTCACATATTCATTGAAAATCTATAGCAAGGAGTTAAGTATAAAATAAATCAAAAATAAACAGACATAATACTCGCGTGCACAGACTCGGATAATAAATTATTGGAATTTAATGAAAATAAAATTTATGTAAATCATTAAGAAAATACATTCGACAATGCGAGATGAAAAAATAATAATAATATAACTAAACAAACACATTTTTTTTTTAAACTAAATATTAGATATTTGAAACAAATCTTCAATATGTTTACATAGAAGTTTTTTTTTGTCTAAATATATATATATTATTTTTAATACCAATTGCTGAAAAATACATACATTAACATAATTTAAACTAGAAAATTAAAATTAAATAACTTCTGTCTCACTAGTCATGAATAATTTATTTCAAATACAAATAAATATATAAAATTAATATTTAACTTGATAAAAAAGAGGTAAAAAAATTCATTAAATAACCCACTGCAGATCATAGTTCTTTCCAAAAGTCTCTTATAGAGAAATGATAAATAAAGGCTATATTCTCCAAATATGGAATTGCTGAATAAAGAGAGGTTTTTTTTTTTTCATAAGTCAAAGCGTTGACAGAGAAGCGAACCCGGGCCAGTTGCTTGGGAAGCAGCTATGCTAACCACTAGACCACCAACGCTTTGAGTATTTTTCCATACTTGCTTTGCTTTCTAGCTAAATACCTATTTATTAACTATTATTGGACAATTATCTTTTTACACTGTAATATATTTACATTAAAAAATTTTTCAAGTTTATTCAGTCATGGTCAAATCCAGGTCATAGATATAGGAGATAAATGTGCTATATTTCAACAAAAGTTCTTCAAGTTGAAAATAAAAACCTTTCTAACATCTTCCACTTCCTGAGAGTTTATAATAGGTTTTCTTTTTTAAAAATATATGATTATCACTCATTTAATAATTAATACAAGTGTAAGGCTTAGAATAGACTAATGATTTTTTTTAATTTTATGTTAAGAGTTGAAATCAAGAATAAAAGTGGCTAATCTTTCTAAAAGGCTCTGATATTTAATTTATCTCCTTGATATATGATAATAATTATGCTTCAATTATTTGACTAATAGATATTTATTTAAAATTAATTTTTGAGTAATTGCACTATTGATTTTTAAAATCACTTAAATAAGATCATTATCTCACGTAGAAATAGTTTAAATAAAGGTGTAATAGAAAGTGTTTCCTCTTCTTTTCTTCAATGTGGCACAACATTATTATATTCAAATTTTTCCCATTGCATTATGTATAAAGAATTTCATAATGTTGTTGTTAATATATTGTTTGACAATATCCATTTTCTAAAACTTAAATCCAAGATAAGTTAACTTAAAATATATTTATATTCTAAATAGATTTTATTTTTTTTCTTTCATGTAACTATTCTATAGATATCTTAGATAGTTATTCAAATATGATTTTATACATGGATGCATGTATATTTTTATCTAGAACTAAAATTTTTATATCTTATAGTTGAAGACTTGATGAATAACATCTGTCTCACTGGTTCTTTTTGGTGAACTTCTAAAAAGCTCCTTATACTGCTGTAGATACTTTAAAAGCTTCACATGCATATATATTGTAATGGTCAACCAAGTATGTTTAAAAAAATTTAATTTATTTTAATTGATACAGGCACCACTTGCCATTTGAAAATATTTTTTTTTAATATGATGAGAATAATCACAACACAGTCCCTATTTGCAATAGCAGGCTAGATTCCATAAAATAAATCTTACTCCTAATGAAATTAACATATATATATATATATATATATATGTGTGTGTGCGCGCGCGCGTGTGTGTGTGTGTGTAATTATATAACTGAATATTTGTAAATATAGTAACTAAATAATTAAAACTTTTATCCACTTAAAAACACTTTCGATTATCTCAGTAATCTGTGTCAACTAAAGCTTTGAAATGCTAACTTCCCCACAATTCCATGATCTTAATGTTTGCTGTTTGCCTGTTAATCAAGTCATGTTTATATTTATATATTAGCATAGCTTCCTTTATTTTTCTTTTATTATTTTTTTTAATTTGCAATATTTTTACACTGTTAAAATTGAAGTCAAAACCATAAATATACAATTTATTATGGTCGTAAAAAACAGATGGTGAAATATTATTATCCACTATGCCATTTTGTTTCAATTTCTGAACTCGTTTTAATAATCGCAAGTGTTCTTTAGTTTTTTTTTCCAATGTACATCTAGATTCACCTATATATCCACTGCCACACCTACATATCCATTTATAAATGACACAATTTTTATTTATAAATGAGGTTTTATCTTTGGAGTTATTTATTAATTTGTTTAATGTAGGAGGTATGTAAAATGCAATATCAAAAAATGCAATATCCAAAGATAAAACCTCATTTATAAATAAAAATTGTGTCATTTATAAATGGATATGTAGATGTGGCAGTGTATATATAGGTGAATCTAGATGTAGATTGGAAAAAAGAACTAAAGAACACTTGCTATTATTAAAAGGAGTTCAGAAATCGAAACAAAATTGCATAGTGGATAATAATATTTCAGCATCTGTTTTTTATGACCATAATAAATCGTGTATTTATGATTTTGACTTCAATTTTAACAGTGTAAAAATATTACAAATTGAAAAAAATAACAATAAAAGAAACAAAAAGGAAGCTATGCTAATATATAAATATAAACATGACTTAATTAACAGGCAAGCAGCAAATGTTAAATCACAGAATTGTGGGAAAGTTAGCATTTCAAAGCTTTAATTGACACAGATTACTAAGATAATTGAAAGCACTCCTAAGTGGATAAAATTTTTAATTATTTAGTTACTGTATTTACAAATATTCAGTTATATAATTACGTATATTGCTTTAAAAATACACACATCGAATAATATATATATATATGAACCAAACAATATTACATATAAAGAGATTAGCACCTTCTGTAAATCAATAACACAATAATAGATCATTACAAAATATTATAATTGTCAGACATAACTTTTTTTTTATTTTAATAAAATCATTGCTTCAATCCTTTTTTCCTCTTTTCTTTCTTTTTTTTAATTCATATGCATGCAGAGAACAATAGTTGGTTATTTATAAAAGGTCCACAATTTATTTTGATTAATTTTAAAACATTAATCTTTCAATTAAATCTTATAATACAACTTTTTATCATCAAGTACATTTGCTGTAGAGTAAATCTCCCACAGTTAATATGCTCTAAGTGTAATCATATGTATAGCTGACCCTAGAAATATAACATTTATTTATATCATAAGCTTAATAAGGTAGTTACTCACATATATCTAATAGGGAATAATTATAACTAATACATCTTTCTTACAATGATAACTTTAGGAAGTGAACGTTTTTAGGTCCAATCCCAGTTTCACAATAAAACTAATTACAAGAAGTGATTCCTTGCATCTGACCTATTTTATCATTAATACTTCTCATTTGACTCTGACCCCAAACTTACAGAAAAAACTGCAAATAAACCCACTCTATATAGATATAAGTAATAATAACCATTTAAAAGGGATCTTTAATTAAATGTACATCTAATATAACATAAAATTTAACCCACACCAAGTAATATGAGAGTACATACATGTACAAATGTACCTTATCAAAATTTCAAAACAAATCTTTAACTTCAACACCACTAAATTATATTACATACAACATTCTTCTTTTTTTTTCAATTGGACTCCTTAATTATTTTACAAATTTGTACATCTGGTTAAAATTGAATATTACACCTTTGATTATTTATCTGACATTTTACTATTAAAGAAAACTTTTTAAACAAATGTTAACAAATCATAACACACAAACACACACATATCATATGATGGTATTAAATAAAATCCATTATGTTGTCTTCATAAATTACTTTCTGTTATTGAATATAAAAACATAATCAATATTATATACAACTTTATTTTAAATAAAAATAATACATTTACATACATCAAATCGATTGTCATTCAAAATGAACCTTTTTAAGATGTTATAATAATTCAAAAAGTGATGTGATTTATATATTAACTTAGCATACATCTTCCATGATGGAAAATATTGATTGAGTCCATTTTATAAGATGCCATAATGCCTTTTAACAATCTCTTGTCTTTGAAATTTGAAGTTCACACATTGATTCTTCAGTTTAATTAGCATGGTTAGGGTTCCACATAGATATTTATGGTAGATTTCAGCAATTGACATTTTATTCTCTTTTCTACTCAGTCATCATAATGAAGGGTTTGATGAACCAAAAATAAAGTGAAAATCTAGATTGAATGCAAACTGCTCATATAAGTTTTACTTCTCATTTTTGAACACCTTGACCTTGTTTTTAGTACCTTTGATCTTGTTTTCTACAGGTTTTGATAATCTTGCTTTTTACCACTTTTAATGTCTTATTTTTGATATCTAATTTTATATTAATTACAAATTTTTTAAAATACTTTCATTATTTAATTGACTGAATTTGCAAAAACATTGTAATTATTAAATTGCCTGATTTTGTAATCTCTCAGCAAAAGAAGGCTTAATCTTTTTTATTAACTTATTTTTAATTTAATTATTTCAAATCCATTTCTTAACTGAATTGTTTTGCAATAGATTCCTTAAAATTCTTTGATAAGAGAAAGTTTTTATACATTTTATAATTTACAAGTTTCTCTTAATTTTAAACATTTTTTAACAAATCTATTATATTATTTAATATTATTTTACAATATGACATTTAATAATAACATGAAAAACTGAAACCTTTGACAGAAACACCTTAAAAATGCTTATATGACAGCCAATCAGATTTAATAATGGCTGCATAGGAAACTGTCAATTCAAAACACAAGGAAAGATTTTATGAGAAAAAGATGGTTCCCAACTTCTTCTCTACTTAAATTTATATATAAATAAGCCAGTCTCAAGCATTTTAAAATGAGAGCATGAAGCTTTAAACACCTTCACATTTAATTCACTAAATATTATATATAAATAAACAATGTGAAATCATATGATTTACTATGTAGTAATTTTCAAATCCAAAAAATTGATATAACAAATGTAAATATATTAAATTATTAAGTACAAGCAGATGATATAATAATAATGTGAAAGACTGAAACCTTTGACAGAAGCACCTTAAAATGCTTACATGACAGTGTATCAGATCTTAATAATGACTGCGTAGGAAACTCTCAATTCAAAATACAAAGCAGAGATTTTACAAAAAAAAAGATGGTTCCCACCTTCTTCTCTACTTAAATTTATATATGAATAAGCCAGTCTTAAGCATTTTGAAATGAGAGTGTAAAATGACATTTAATAATTTTAACTTTTAAATATAGATATTCTTAACATATTTAATACTTTTTTTACTTTTGGATTGATATATTTAGCAATCCTTATAACTCTGAACCAACTCACAACCATGTGGAAGACTGCATGGCTGACAATGAAATGAATAACATTATTCATTTATATATATATATATATATATATATATATATATATATATCAAAAGTAAATAATGTAAACATATATCACAAATTCTCCTATGTTTAAACTATTGCTTGTTTTAATTTGTTTAAACAGAATAATGACAACATAAATTTCATATATATATATATAGACACACGTGTCCATGTACAGAAAGATTAGGGACCATATTTTATGTTTTCACATCCATAATTTATATCTTTGTGATAAGCAACAAGAATTTTAATGATCTCCGTGATTATAATATTTTACTTTAAAATATAATTTATAATCCATTTCTTATAAAGTAAATAAATAAAATACAATGCTATAATGACTACCAAAAATAAAACCAAAATTAGACTATTTATTATTAGAATAAACCAAATTAAATTATTCTCAGACTCACAAAGCCATAAAAAAAAACATAGTAGCGATCAATTGCTGCAAGCTATAGACAAGATTCAACACTCAGAGAAACGTATATTCATTATACAATAGATATATATTTAATACCCGACTAATATCAATTTTTTTAACTAGCTAAATTTTATTCTTATTAAAGTTTGACATGTGTGTCAACAATATATTATTTTTTATAATAGTCTAAAAATTCTCTTTATCTACAAACCTTTGCTTAGTTTTCTAAATCAATAACATACAAATATTTCTTAATTAATTCATCATAACATTTTAACCATTTTATGACCTTTTTAGTGGGAATGTATTTTTATTTGTATATTTTTGAAACTGATTTATATAATCATCAGCATTAATAAAAATGTCATTAGCAACATAGACGTACATGAATAATTCTACAATATATATATATATCAATAATGTAAATTACATTTGACATTAAATTTTATTAATTTTTTACTAGACTTTTTAATTCTATATCAGTTTAAAATGATTAAACTTTAAATTTAATTACAACATTGTACTGTCTTATACATATTATGTGCAGTGCTATTTGTTATTGCAACAAAAATATTTCTGCTTCACCATAACTTGGTGAGAGACCATAAAGACTGGATAATATGCCAGCAAGCTGCATATAATTTACATATGTAACACAATAAAAGTCTGATGTAACCCATAATAGCTATCAGTGGTGTATCATACTGCAGAAATTTTTCATACTTGTTAATTTCCTAGACTTTTATAAAGTGAATGAATATCCTTCTCAATAGCTTTGTATGTGCACCTCTATGTTGCAAACAAATAATTTATATGCATTTTTCTTGTATAGTGTAAGTATTTATGCTTCTTGTTTTGCAACAGCAGTATCTCATAAGTTACACTATAAATGTAATTTATTTTCCTTTTTTTGCAATCTATGTCTATCATTTTTCTACTCTTTTGCATGAATAATATTTTTTAAATAAAGTTTATAATATCAAAATCAAATATATTAAGATATTTTATTATAATAACTGATCCTAATTTTCCTAAAAAAAACTGTGTCCAATTAATTCCAGTTGAAAAGAAAAACTTTTTATGTGTGTGGAATGTGTGGCAAGCCAATTTATATAAGCTACACTTAAAAAATGCAAAATGTTCTAGTCTGAAGTAAATAATTTTAAAATTATTTTTGTTTTAATTAATTTAAATGCCCATTTGGAACATTAATTATATAATAAAATAACACTACTCTTATTGATGGTATCAAATTTTGGCTAGCGAAATGTATAAAAAGTGTACTTAAATTGAAAATGCTTTTGCCACCTTCATCTATTATCATGCAATGAATTTTATTTAGTAAGAGATTAATTTTAGTAAGAAAACTTTAGATTTTGAATGGCTACTCATTTTCATGAATAGTTATCTAAACATATGATAATAGAATATATTACCCATACTCAACCTATTCCCCTCATACATTTGTTTTCTACATCAAGTAGGATACAATGTGCTGTATCGGCAATTGGCAACCAGTTGGTGTCATGTAAAAAATGTCTTTTCAATTTGTGCATGCTATACATAGTAGACCACTGTAATATATCTTATAATTAACAGGTTAATAAAACATAAATACTTTTACTTGAACCAAATATTTATTTAAATATTAATGTGATTTTTGATATTGAGACAAACTTTGAACAATTTTAGATAAATCATCTTTATAAGCACTATATGCTACTCTTAAAATAACATCAAGGTATCAATCATTAAGTCTGTTGTTTTTATATATGTTCTTTGCACATTTCGTTTTTGAATAAGATAATTCACAAAGATATATAGATGTGAACAATGTGAGCAACATTTGTGCACACCTTTTGACAAGATTATATTTTTCAGATACTAATTTTCAAAATTCTATATAATCTTTCCCTTTTTTCTTTAAAAATGACATCCAAATTCATATCATTTTTAAATTCAACAAATTTGTCCAATAGCTTCACATAATCATGTCCAAATGAAGCTAATAGTAGGGATTTTCTATAAGTACGAGACAATTCTTAAATATGCTTTTAAATTCTTTTAATAAGATAACTAAATAATTTGAAATGATGGTATATGTTTCTAAAGAAATGTCAATATCATCTTGCTTAGCTTTTGTTAATATTGGAAATGATGTATTTGGTTTTGTATTTCTTAATAATAAATATTTAATTTTTCTTCAAATACAAATACTTTGTCATTTGTAAAATAATTTTATTTTTGCTTTGTAAGCATAATATTAAAATGACAAAGTTTTTCTGTGATGTCATATAAAAAAGTTAATGACACTACTATCCATCATTGTCAAGATAATTATAAATTTTATTGTTTTCTTGTAAGAAAAATAATTGCCATAATTCCTATTTATTTCTTCCAAATGATTTTTAATTTTTTGTGGTTCAATTCTTAGGCTCAAATATAATTGATAGTGTTTATGATGATTTTCATCACAGCATTTACTTATTTTATGAATATATGTGCTCCCAAGTTTTCTTGATGAATTAAACAGTGAAATGATAAGAGATTTGTTAAAGTGTATTTCTTTTTTAATAAGGAGACAAATCCCTTTTCAGATCCAATCATTGAAGGACATCTATAAATGCACATAGAAACCATTTTTTTTATTTCAATATTATTATTCTGCAGCAAAGTACTAATATTATCAAGAAAATCACTAACTCTGATTTGATCCTTCATAGGAAGAAATTTCAAAAAATCTTCCATGAATTGAATTCTGTTCAGTACAATATCTAATGAAAATGGCACATTGTGACATTTCTGAAATGTTAGTGCTAGAATCAACAGCAAAACTAAAATATTCGTAATTTTTTAAATCTTCTATTACGCTATCAGAAATATGTTTTGCAATAACTTCAATGTCTCTAATGCAGATAGAATCTGAGACTTGTAGTTTCTTAATTTGTAATATTTATTAATTTTATTGTTAAATTTATCAAATCATATATTGGAAACATATATGAAACATTCTTTCCCAACTTCAGCATCAATAAAGTTTCATATTTTGTGAAGCATGTAACAAATTTTATATAATGCTTCTTGTGAGATCGCATTTGACATAACATTTTATTGTTGCTGCAATAATTTCTTGAAAAAAGCTAATTTTTCCATTCTTATTAAAGAGCCATGAGAAAAACTGTCATTAAACAATTTACGTTTTGTGGAATAATGATGATCAATGTTATATTTTTTTAAGGTGATACTTGCTCTGCAAATCAAACGCCTTGCAGAAGCTTTGCTATTTAACACAACAAAAATTTCCTCTTCCAATTTATTTTGATACCCTCTATTTTCATCAAATAATTTTCTTTGTTGTTTGAAGATATCGTTAAGGATGTTTAAATTATAATTTGATATAAAATGGTATGCTAAAATAGTACGTTACAAAACAACTACAAGTTTTTCAAATCACTTCATATGATAATCATGTCATATCCTCCTCTTGCCTTCAAATAATAAACTAGTCCAGATTTCATCTAATTAGTATATTTTACATGTCTGTGTTTATATTAATTCACATATAAAATAATCGATTTGGTGCAGTTATGACAGTATATTGATAGTTAACACTATTAGTGCATCAATAAAAAAAATCAAGGTACTTCAAGATTAGACCTGCTGTGATACATTTGACATAATTATTACAACTTTGCAATGTTATAAAATAATACCTCAATTGTTATTCTTATATTTGCAATTAAACTTCTTAAATTTAATTTAAAAGCAGATAATTGAATTTCAATTCATTAAGACCCTTCTTCCGTAAATCAACTTTAAATAAAGGGAGGATTTATTAAACTATTTTAAAAAGTAAAATTTTAGAAATAATTTTAAAAGATCACAAAGTTAAAATATTTTATAAAATTATTTCTAAAATTTTACTTTTTTAAAAAATAGTTTAAGGAATCTTCCTTTCATTTAAAGTTGACATATAGAAGAAAGGTCTTTATGAACTGAAATTCACTTATTTTCTTTTAAATAATTCAAGAAGTATAATTGTAAATGTAGAAATAATGGTTGCAGGCACTATTTTACAACATTGTCAAGTTAGAATGACAAATACATCATATTAGGTGTCCAATACAATGTACCAAAATCAAAATCATATGAGAGTGTAATCATTAACAATAAAAGCACCCCCCTCTGGTTGTTTAGATCTGTGAAATTAAAATATTGACAGCTGACATTATTAGTGAATCAATAAAAAAAATTAATCACAAGTGGTTACTCATTAATTAAGAAGACTAGATCTCCCTCCCTCTCTCTCTCTCTCTCTCTCTCTCTCTCTCTCTCCCTCTCTCTCCCTCTCTCTCTCTCTCCCTCCCTCTCTCTCTCTCTCTCTCTCTCTCTCTCTCTCTCTCTCTCTCTCTCTCTCTCTCTCTCTCTCTCTCTCTCTCTCTCTCTCTGTCTGTCTGTCTGTCTGTCCACAGAAAAAAATATCTATTAACCACCACTGCCCGCGAGTAGCAGATTGAGTATGACTGGAATAGACAAATTGTAGTGTACACTAGTTCAATTTCCACATTTTATAGATGAAAATATTACATGATTAAGGGACTATTTATTTTAGTATCTTGTTTATTTAACGATTACTTATGGTACATTTCGATGACATTCTATTTAGACTAAAATTTTATGTTAATTTTATTCACAATATATGTATTAATTAAAAACGAATAAAGAAACAAATACAAAATTTTGGGAATTTGGATTTTTTTTTCAAAAATTACATTTAAATTCTTCTAAATAGGGATTTTAATTGGAGCTATAATTAACCACATGTCCAAAAATTTTTAGAATTCATCTGCTTCAAACATCAGTGAAGAATGTATTAGCTTCATGCTCCCAAATCAAAATGCTTTAGATTTTCCTATATAATTAAGAAAAATAGGTTAGAGATAAGAGGGTCCCTCTCATCTTTATAAAGTCGAATCTCGTGTTATGATTTGTAGAGGTCTCTCTTGCTAAAATTAAGCACTCAAGGCGCATGTACTAAAGCTTTAGCTTTATATAAGTATTACGTGCTGACATTGCGCTTAATAAGAATTAATATTCAAATAACATTGTAAATTTTAGAATGGAAAAAGATTTTTTTGTTTAATTAAAATTATACAATGCATATAGAGATGTATATATTTTTCAAAAATATATATTGAGACTAATTTTTAAACCATATAAAAGTTTTGAGTGCTATTTATTAGGAATGAGATTTTTACCCATTTTCTCCCTTAATACAAATTTTCAAGGCTTAACACATAGACATCTAAATCAATTTGTAAATATAGACAAAGAAACTGAAGACTATTAATATATTAGTTATGATTTTTTAAATGACGTATTGCGATTTGTTACTATATTAATTTTTGAATTTTAATTTCACTCTGTTCAACAATTTATTCATATTGATATTCTCAGTTTCTTTTTCTATATTAATAAAAAAAAAAATTCTTGAATATTAAAAATGGCATTAGAAAATTTTAATTTGTATCTAATTGGGCAAAAAATATCTCTTTAAATTTAATTAAAAATTCAACGCAATTATATACATTAACATATAGACTATATAGATCTTACATATATTATGTATAATTAATTACCTACTATAGCATTAAATAATTACAATTTTATTTTAATATTTATAAAATCAGTTAAATATTGATTGAACAATAATTTATACCCTTCAATGATCGAATTTATGAGAGAATATAGTTAGCTACAATCATTTCATTTTGAAGAGAACGGACAATTTGTTTCATGAAAATATGTTAATTTATATACTAATAAAAATTATGTTTTTAGTCTTAAATTTTTACTTAAAATGACTGCCTAAACATTGTCACTAATATTCATAAAATCTATCGGTTTTTTTTATTATCAACATTAACTACCGTGAAAAAAACAAGCATTTCATATTAAATCATAACCCTTCCTCAAGTCTTTCTTTAAAGGCTCTAACTTCCAGGCTCATTCGTATTTTCTTTAGATTCTTAATCAGTTTTTTATTTATCTTTCTTTATCTTCATATAGTTAATTTGTCCTTCATAATTTTTGGGTTTCAGTAATTGTATCTAATTCAGTTTTACACTTCATAATTTCCTTAATAAATAATTTATTTTTATGTATTCATTTTAATGAATTCAAAATTGCAAATATTGTCCTTCCAATTTAGTTTTGTTATTTTTCTCCAAATCTATAATTATCACCAATCTTTTCAGAACTTTTTTTTATTATTATCTTATTTTTGATCCATATATAATCATTTCCCAAACAAAATATTTAAAAAAATTTATTCTTAATTCTAACTTTAATATTACGTAAAATAACAGTCTACTCTTATTAAAAATCTGTTTAATCATTGGATATGTTGTCATTATTTTCACCATCAACTTATCTACCCTTAACCTTATCCTGCTCTAAAATTTTCTGACCAACATTTTAGGCATTTACATATATTGATTTTCATCCCAGACTTACTATAGATTTAATCCATCCTTGTTCTCATTTGAATGTGATGAAGTTTTCAAATGTGTTTTTAATTAAATCTCTTACTTTATTGATAAATATCAGATTAAACTGCAATATCCTTGATCAGATTTATGTGCTGTTAATTAACCATTGCATAAAGAAGTCTCTACGTTTTTTAGATCAAATCGACAAATTTAATAGCCATACAATATGATTTTAAATTTAAACTTTAAATTAGGATGCTGACATAATAAATAGATATTTGATCATTTTTAAGAATAATCCATTTAATAGAAATTTAGAAAGATAGTTCACAGTCTTGATGAATGATCAAGGATTTTGCTACTTCTAGCTTAAATAGTATCTTCATAATCATGAAAAAATTGCAGCCTTAAGTTCAAGAATATTGATAAAGTTTTATAGGGAATATAATTTTATTATTTTAGTGAAGAATCTTGAGCATTAGAGTGAGATTAAGTATTAACCTTATAATATTATAAATACAATCATATTTTATATATCTGAAGTCTAGATATAATATAGAAGATTTGAATACAGGATTTCAAGCTCCCTTTAACCATCCACTTTATCTCATACCACCAATAAATCTGACATATCATATGAAAAAGATAAATGATCTACAATATATGTATGTAATGCTGAACCAGTTCCCATCAGTTGTTCCAGATCATCATCTCCCACATATACGTATACATAATCAGTGCTTGGTTTTATATTAAAATAGAAAATCTTCACACTTTAATGATTGAAGAGTTGGAAGATGAAGTAGATTGAAATTTGTCCACTAACATATACATATTCACTATCTTAATATAAAACCAAGCACTGATTATATATGTGTGGGGGGGAGATGATGATCTAGACCAACTGATGAGTGCTGGATCAAAATGAAATACGTATATTGGAGGTCATTTATTTTTTTCACATGTATATAAATATGTGTATTAGTTGCATAAGATATAGTGGATGACTGAAAGGAGCTTGAAAGTCTTGTTCAAATCGCTTATACTTACCTTATAGTAAAAAAACTTTTGCTGGTGAATGTAAGAATGAATGTTTTCTTAATACATTAGCATTCTATCAATTCATTGAAAGGATTATATATATATATATATATTGTTTTTCTGAAGGTTTGTGATGATGGTGTTCTAGCTGTATTTTTATATTGGACTATTTCCATCATCTAATATGTGTGTTGAATGTCTTTATATATATATATATATATATATATATATATATATATATATATATATATATATATATATATATCAATCATCATCAACCATTATCAATCCACTGCAGGATGAAGGTCTCTCCAAGTTCAATCCATCTTTTCCGATCTTTAGCTTCTCTTCTCCACATCACCCCTGCACACTTTCTTATTTCATCCATCCATCTCACATGTGGTCTCTTTCTGGGTCTTTTACAATCTCTTGGAATCCAGTTTAAAATTTCAATTGTCCATCTATTATCATCTCTTCTAGCAATATGTCCAGCCCAACTCCACTTCAGTCTTTTAATTTTTTCAAGGAGATCAGTAACACCTGTTTGTTCTCTTACCCATACATTGCGTTTTCGATCTCTTCTTGTTACTCCCAACATGCATCTCTCCATACTTCTTTGAGTGGTTTGAAGTCTCTGTATTGCTCTTCTATTAAGTGTCCAAGTCTCAGATCCATAAGTAAGAACTGGCAAAACACATTTATTAAAAACCTTCCTTTTCAAACACATAGGCATATTTCCTTTTAGTATCAAGTTATTTCTACCAAAAGCACTCCAACCAAGTTTAATTCTATGATTAATTTCATCCATTATGTTTCCATCTGTATTAATAATCTGACCAAGGTATTTGTAACTGTTAACTTCTTCTAATTCATCATAATCAATCTTTATTTTCATATTTTGAGAAAATCTATTAAACATTACTTTAGTCTTTTTAACATTTATCTTTAGTCCTACTTTCCTACTTTCATCTGATAACTCCTGCAACATTTCCTGTAACTCTAAAGCATTATTTGCAAAAACAACTACATCATCTGCAAAATCTAAATGACTTAAATAATCTCCATTTACTTTCACTCCTTTAGCTTCCCATTTTAATCCACAAAATACTTCTTGCAGCACTGCTGTAAAAGGTTTTGGAGATATGGAGTCACCCTGTCTTACACCCTTCTCAATGTTGACTTTCCTACTATCATTATGTAATCTAATTGTTGCTGTTGCATTTTTATAAATATTCTTTAAAATATGACAATATCCTGGATCTATACCTTGATGATCCAATGCTTTAATCACTGAAGAAATGTTTATAGAATCAAATGCCTTTTCATAATCTACAAATCCTAAGCATAATGGCAACTCATATTCATTTGTCCTTTCTATAACTTCTCTCAATACCTGGATATGATCTACTGTACTAAAACCACTTTTAAATCCAGCTTGTTCTCTTGGTTGGTGGAAGTCCAGTGTTCTCTGTAGACGAGTTGTAATTATCTTAGTAAAAATTTTGTATAAAACTGATAAAAGACTGATAGGTCTGTAATTTCTAATATCTTCTTTATCACCTTTTTTAAATATTAATATTAATACTGCATTCTTCCAATCATCTGGTACATCTTTATCATTTAGACATTTGGAATATAACTTTGCTAAAAAAAATTCTATTTCTTCACCTGCTTCTTTTAATATATCAATTATAATTCCATCATTACCTGGAGCCTTCCCTTTCTTCATAAATTTAATTGCATGTCTCACCTCCTCATTCAAAATTCTGGGCAATTCAGAAGATATAATAGGTATAGGAGGTACTTGTTCTTTATTACTATATAATTCTTGATAGAAGTCTTCTACACATTTCATGATGTCATCTCTCTTTTTAGTAATAATGCCATCTTTTTTTCTTATTGCAGATATAAATTTCCTACCAATACCAAAATGTTGTTTTACACTCTTTAGACTTTTATTCTCTTCTACAGCTTTCCTTGCTAGTTCACAATTATACTTTCTTATATCATTTTCAACTCTTTTCCGCACCATTTTACAAAATTCGAGATATTCAATCCTTTTTAATGCATCATTTTTGTATATCTTCATATTCCTTCTTTTCTTCATAAATTCTCTAGTCTCAGTAGAAATTTTATTGGTCAATTGCTGCTTTTTTCTACCAGCTATCTTTGTGGCAGTTTTTAAAAGTGTATCAGTTATTTTCCTATTAATTTCATTCAAATCTGAATCTTGTTCAAAATCTACTAATACTTGAAACCGATTTGTAAGTTCTAATTTAAATTCATTAGAATGTTTCTGAAGATTAGGAATATCAACTGTAAATATTGTTTTTCTTAATAATTTTTGTCTCTCTAGTTTTGCATTAACATGTATCTTACATCTTACTAATCGATGATCACTTCCTGTGTTAAATTTATTAAGAACATTACAATCTTGAAATATGTATTTTCTGTTAGTCAAAATATAATCCAATTCTGCTGTACCTTCATTTGGATGCTTCCATGTCCATTTCCTTTTAACCTTTTTCTCAAAAAAAGAATTCATAATATAAAGTTTTTCTTTTTCTGCAAACTCCACAAGTCTATGTCCTCTCTCATTTCTATTACCATAACCAAAATTACCTACAGCATTTTCGTCTTTCATTTGTTTACCAATTCTAGCATTAAAGTCTCCCATAACAATTTTAAAATGTTGTTTACTCTGATCAAAAGCCTTTTGTACATCCATATAAAAATCTTCTACTACTTCATCACTATGAGAACTTGTTGGGGCATAAACCTGAATTATCTGCATTTGGTATCTGCTATTAAGTTGTAAAACTAATCTTGCCACCCTGTCCGATACACCATCAATCTCCACAATGTTATTCTTCCATTTTTTATTTATAATGAATCCTACTCCACTTGTATTTCCAATATTTGTGCCTTTATAGTAGAGTACATGTCCACTTTTTAAATCAATTGTTTCTTCACCTTTTCTTCTAACTTCACAAAGTCCAATAATGTCCCATTTAATATAAGATAGTTCTTCTTCTAACTCTTGCAATCTTCCTTCACTTGAAAGTGATCTGCAGTTGTAAGTACCTAAATAAAAAGTCATCATCAAATGGCAGCCTGAGTCCGCAATCAGGGGATTCTTAGCACCCTCCGCCTTCGGCCACCAACCGCTGCCTTGGTTGGTGACTTTACAGCCTCCTGGGAATAAGGGCCATGATTTATTTTTGTCTGTCATGATTGTATATATTGAAAAAAATATTCTTAAACTCGGAGGTAAAAAGCCAATAAACTCACCACGCTGGCTAATGCGTGTTGGTGAGCAGCCCATCCATGTTCGTATACTATATGAATAATCACATAGTAATAACAGCTGCAACGACAAGAACGTATGGAGTGGACATTAGGAATTTGCCCTGCTCGGTTCCTTTAAGGCCTCCAAGAGGAATCAAAGGGTCTCCTTTCAGTTAATAGCAAACTCCTTTCTGCAGCCATATATATATATATATATATATATATATATATATATATATATATATTGATAAAATGCATCCTAAAAACAATTCATTTACTGATTAATAAGGTTGAGTTTAACTTTTAAAAACTTGGGATGTTCACTTTATGAGACTTTTTATAGTAAACAAATATTTATTCTTAGAATGCACTATAGAGATGTGTATTTATAAACTAATCACAATAATATCTCAGGGTTTTACTATAACTTAAAGTATAACTGTGGATTTACAAGAATAAATAAATCCTATAACATTCATATAATTGGATTAGCAAGTTTTTTCAAAGCTTTCATAATACAAAAATCCAATTTAAAGTTATCTCAGCATTATAAAATTAAAGTATAGTAAATACTATACTTAAGATTTTAAATCTTTAAAATTATAAATTATTATTATTGATATGATTAAATAGCAAAAGATATTTTCTTGTATAAATGTATAAAAATAAAGAAAAACATTTATTAAAAAACAATGTCTTTCAAATAACATATAATAATGACAAAATCATATGACAATATTTCTTTATAACATTAGTAGATGATGAATATTAAATAATTAATGATAAAGATCAGATATTTAATAAAATATATAATTAATTTATTAACAATAAATGATTAAAAATATTTAAATAAACGAAATAACAAAAATAGGTTCTCTGCAATGATTATAAAGATTTTTATGAAGTTTCAATTAAGAAAATAATTCCACTTAATGGATAACTAAATGTGTGGTGTATCTTGACAAAACAAAACACATTATTGGAAAGAGTTGTTAAGTTATATTCAAAAAACTTAATTCTAAATAATGAACAAAATAAATGAGTGTATTATTGTATCTTTAATTAAATAATAAAATAATTTTCTTCTATGTATCTGATTTATAAACTTAGCTATTTCACATAAGAGCAAAACATTAACCCAACTTACAATATTCTTCCTAAACTGTAGCTTTAATTAAGGTGGCATTCTGTCAGAGGCTTATCAAAATTACATTATGAATAAAACTAGAATACAGTATTGTCAAGAGTTTAATTCAACTGAATTAATAAGATCTATAAAAGTGTCAGTGCCACAAATATAACTGAATACATGATATAATCTATATAAAATCTTGAGGGTATCTATTTTGATAAATTACAATGGAAATATAAAATATCTGAACTATATGATTTAGATACCTTTAATGTCACAAATATAGAATAGATCAATAATATAACTATAAATAATTATTAATTAACTTTAAATATTATTAACCAGTTTTCACAGTACAAATAATCAATAAAACATTCTTGTACTAAATTGCAAATAAATTTGGTATTTGAGAGTTAAATGGCTTAACAAGATGGTAGACTGTATTTTTGATAAATTTCATTAACATTATTCTTTTACAAAATTAATGAATAAGTTCTGACAAATTTTATTAACAATAATAATCTTTATTTTAATTCTTTACTTTCCTCAAAAATGTTTACACAAGTAATGTTAAGTTTTAAAAGAGGAATAAATTCTGATAAATTTCATTCACAATATTTATTTGAATTGTTTTTACTTCCCTCAAAAATCATTATAAAATGATTTGAAGACCTCCTGAATCTGTATTAAATTAAAAAATAAAGTAAAAAATTACAATAAATTTAAATTGACAATCTTTATTTCAATTTTTTTATTTGCTTCCTGAAGCTGGGTTAGTTACATTTACAAAAAAATGAGTGAAGGGCCTACAATCTCCCAAACATGTGTTAGTTATATTTACAAAAAAATAAATCAAAAAAAATATTATAAATACAATATTTACAGTTAATTCATATCTACAATCTCCCAGCGATGTCTTTAGTTACATTTATAAAAAAATGAACCAAAAAAGAATGATATAAATATAATAATTACAGTTTATTCATGTTGTCAACATGCCATCAGTAATGGCTTCCAAAATCCCTACAGAAACTGTTCTGAGAGCTTATAATCTCCTGAAGATCTTAGTTATTAAGTTAAAAAAGAAAATTAATGTAAAATTTCAAAAAAAGTAATAAATTTTGATAAATCTTAAGAATATTTTTTTCATTTTTTTTAACTTATATTACAATGTGGAAGTAATGAGAGGTTCTTAAGATTGTTGTAACTTTTGATTCAGCATGTTTCTTTTTGGTGAATGTTTTCTTTTTATAAATTGTGATAATGATCAAAATTTGAGATCCTTCACTCACAGAATTAAATGCTGTGGACTATTTCCAAAGAGTGAAATAAAGAACTTCTGGGAACTGCAAGATATCTGGATTCCTATTTAGCAGAGTATATGTGAGGTTGACTGCAACAACATTTATTTGTTACAATTTTGGAAGCCAGTAGGAGTTGGATGCTACTGATATGAATAAATTGTAAATATTGTATTTATATATATTTGAATCATTTTTTGTAGATATAACTAAAACAACTTAGAAAGATTGTTGGATAAACATAATTAAGCCATCTTTGTGAGACTTTATACCCTCCACCATTTTTTAAAGATAACTAAGATATCTTTTGGAGATTGTAGGCCCTCAACTCATTTTTTTTCAGAAAGTAAATTTTAAAAAATTGAAATAAAGATTAAGAAATTTATCAGAACTTATTCCTTTTTAAAAAATTTTACATTAATTTTATAAATGTTGGAAGATTGTTCATGAAATTCATCAAAAATTTGGGTTGCCATGTTGGTGAGCCTTCTAAACTATATTGTTATCAAATTTTATTAAAAATATGGATGGCCAGCTTAGTAGTCCTGAAAACTCACAAACACCATAAAATTAACATACTATGTTTGTTTATTATCCATTTCTTCTGGTGAAAACTTTCATTGAACAAGATAACTCTAGATATTATAACAATTAAACAAATATGAGAAATATAATATATCCTTATAATTTAAAATTAAATTCAAAATCTTTTAAAAAGTTCAAAATATTTATTCTGGTGCAATCTTTCACAATATTTAAAAGAGATTAAATCCTTCAGAATTTTAATTGGCAAAATTCTAACAATGAAGGAAACAAATTTTAATGCTTATACTATAGTTATTAATAATAAAATTTGTGCTTTAAAAATACAATTCAATAATAATGAGTTTAAAATATTCAAAATCACAATAAATTGTTTTATTTCATATGTATAGAATAAAATCAATAATCCTTTGAATCCATTAATAGTGATTTAAAATTATTCTAGAAAATCACAATTAGTTGTTTATTTCATAAGTATGGAATATAGTTATTAATCAACTCCAAGACGTATAATAACTACTCTTTCTTATTGCATTGCCAAATGTATACCATATAATACTAAATTGCCCAAGCACTTTAATTTGATTGTAACAGTTGAGATTAGAAGATATAAAGTTCCGAAGAAGATCGTTGGGGCAATCAAAATTGTAAACTGTAAGAAAGGGTGGTAAATAAAGCATTGTGTGGTAAATAAAGCATTGGACAATTTCGTATTATATGGTAGTTATTAATCACTTAGGAGATGGCATTCATAAATTATAACTTTTCTCAAAATATTTATGAAGATAAAATCCATTAGTTAAAAATTCATTTTACAATAATTATCTATATAAAAGCGTTTTTCTAGAGGAAGATAAAATTCATTTTTAACAATAATTATTCAATACATAGTTATTTATCTGGAAACCTTTGGGTTCATACTTTAAATTGCACAATAATTATAGCTTCAAGCAAATACTTGGAGAATATATAAGTGAGTAATGTAGTGTTTAAACAAAAATACAATTCCCAAGATAGTTTCCAAATTCTTATTTAAATTCAATTTATAAAAATTTCATTATGTTTAAAGTGCATTACAAGATATTAAATGTGATTAGATATTTAGTTAAATATTAAGAACAATTTCAGGGTAAATTTGCTATGAAAGTACATGTTTATATGGTTTTCTACTTCATTATTATGGTGCTTCAAGATGCTAATATGGCTAACTTTAAAATTAATTCCAATACAGTTCACTTGCAATCAGTTAATAAAGAAGACTAAACATTTCTGAACATGTAGGTGTATTTATAAATTTGTGCATATGATAAATGAGATCATTTTTTTCATTCAAAATTCTACACTCTTTTGGCTTTTTACAGGAAAATGTTATCATTGTTGTGAGGATACGATATGAAGCAGGTGATCTTTGGAAGTTTTTAAAACTTTGTAATGCCAAAATTGTAAGGAAATCATTTTAAAAATGATAAAATAATATTTTAAAATATCTTATTACATTAATTATTAAAAAATAAAATACATATTCTTATTTTACAAACAAATATTTTTATTACAAATATTAAAGTAAATGTTTTTACTTTATTTATTTTCAAGTTCTAATTATAATTAATCTTTTATCACCAATAATAATAAATTTATATAAATATTTTTATTATATCATTTTAAATTTAAATACATTTAAGAATTAGAACTATGTGTGCATGCACACATATATATTTAAATATTATGTTAAAACTTTCTATCATTATTAAATGTAATTTCGTTTCTTATAAGTACACTAACAAAGTTATTCCTGTACTATACTATTTTTAAATAATTCTATTCTTATTACTGTTAATACTATATCTTTTTATTCTAAATATTGTTCTTGTAAATTTTATGTGCTGTTTTTATAACTAAATATAAACCGATAAAGAATATTTTTGATACACATATTCGAAAATGCTATATTTATAAAATATATATGAGAAGATATCTTGGATCAGAGTTTAATTAAGTCGCCATATAAGGTAATATTATCAGTAATATTAATATAATTTTAATAATGTTATTTGCAATAATAATAATGATATTAAATAAACACAAAAATTTAAAAGTGAAGTTAAAAAAGAGAAGTTAAAAATAAATATAATAATAAGCTGAACGTTTTCGAGGATCCATACCTCATAATCATAACTTTCTTAAAAATATATAATAAAATATATACAAAGATATTTAAATTAGCACATGATATTAATATTAATATCAATATGATATTAATAGTTGCAATATTGATAAGCCAATAAAAAAATTTAAAATTATTTTTTTTTGTCAATTCATTTATTAAATTTCATTACAATATATATATATATATATATATATATATATATATATATATATATATATATATATATATATATATATATATATATATATATATATATATTGTACCAGTCAAAAAAACTCCACCACCTAAACTGCAAGTCGAATCCAAACTCAGCAACCAAACTGAATTCAACCCAACTCACCAGCTCAGTTCAATGGATGATCTAAATCGACGGCACAGTGCTATGTGCCAAGGAACTAGCTCAATGGTTGGTGATGTTTAGAGACCTCTGAACTGACATTAATATTGGATAATAAACTGACTAAAGATAATTTTAAATCGAATCATATGTATATGTTCGGGTTGCCAACACAGACAGTGAGCCTTAACATTAAATAATTATTGAATAAAAGACTTAAGAAACCAAGTGTGTTAATAAAATATTTAATAATACTAGTAATAGTTTTTGTTCAATTTTAAATGATGATTATATTGATCACCTCTAGCCTTTAACAGAGTTTATAATTATAATAAAAATGACAGTTCCTATTATATGCCAACAACAATTACACAAATTATGAAATGCTATATATCTATGCCCCCAATGATAAAATAAAGGCAGATAAAGGTATTCAGTTATAAAAAAAATTACTGTTCTAATTTTATATGAAAGAATGTGAGATTTATTTTCACATTCGCAAATCCATTCATGAAGAGCAAGATACGTATTTAGGGCATAACTTTAACCTTTATTAGAAAACTTATTTAATTTGAGATAACTGAGAATTTGTTCGACTTTAATTGAAATCACTTCATCATGAATTACGAGCATAAGAGCGGGCTTTACTGGAACAGAGAGGTAATGGTGCTGACAAATTATGAGCTATAAAATGAATGGGAAAGATAATCACTGGTCGGTGGTTTAAGTAGTATGGCGGCTTGTATTTGAGAAGTCTTATGGCCCTTTAAGGAGACGTGAACATGGGGAAAGCCAGGCCAAGTTATAACTACGAACCTTTGGTGTTCCGAATATAATATAAGCGGAGGAGGAGATGCTTTCTTCCTCTATAATTTAAAATAACAATAATATTACCACCGACAAGCCTATGGAGTGGAAGATTGCCCTATGTCAGCAACATTTGAAGATGATGGCTTGATAGTCACCGTTTGAATAATAAAACCCAATTTATTATAGAATGCTCTACGTGATGACTTGATCAAATTAATTAAAGTCAAATGAGCTTTTAACTAAAACTATTTTAAAGCATTTATAAAATTATATTAATTATGCCCCAAACATCGTGCCCTCCCTGAATCTTAATAGAAAGTAAAAGAAATTTGAATTAGAATATATATAGTTGATTCCTTTATCAACCTCCTTTTGCAAAATATTTTAACATTATATATGAGTAAATAAATATTGGTGAAATGAGAAAATAGTTGGGGCATAGATTAGAAATGGAGCTAATAATTTATTATTAGCCAATTATAAAAATAACAAACATTTAATAATTTCTTTCAACTCGATGATTGATAGAACTGTATAAATCTAGTTCTAATGGGCGAGAATTACTATCAGAATTAATATTATATTATTTGCACAAAGCAAATGGAACAAAGGAGCTCATCGAGTCGAAGGATTGTTGGCATATAATTAAAAATAAATGACATTAATAAATCACACAATAAATATATATAATATAGTAAATGAACCGCCATCATAAGAAAGGAAAGTTAAATTTAAGGACTAGAGATTGAGAGAATTACTATGAATTTAAAACGCATAAATAAAAGAAGGTTTTGTACAGATTCACATTAAAGAATGAAAAGAGCTCTTAAAGGAAGTGTAAAGTAAAGTTCGGAATGGCCAGAGAGTCATGGTTCATTATGGAAATGTATTACCATTTCTTTTGGGCTGGTTCCTTAGTTTACACATCCGGGTTGGTAAAACATAGGCACTCATTTGGTCGATTACTTGAACAGCATTTTAATTGATTTTTCATGATTTTGGCAGCATGATTGGTCCGGAAAGGATTTAGCAGCTTCATTGAAGATTTTCAGGGGACTTCAGGAACCATAGCCAGATTCCTGACATTTATCCCCTCACCATGAGAGGCACACTATTTAAATTCATGATTTTTGAAATGCACAGAGTTTAATGGCACTTTTCTACAACAAAGATGGCTTCTTCTCTTCTCCAAACTTTTCAGAGCTATTTATACTGTATCTGATGCCTTTGGGCTAGTGCTTCTTTCATTTTCAATGTTACAAGTTTCTACTAATTGATTTTAGATACATTCCTTCGATAAGGCTTTCAAACTCATTAACTTGAATTCATTTTCTAATTAGAAAATGAATTTTTAAATCTAAAAACGATTTTAATTAGGAAATCCTTACATTTTAAATACTTATCTTTTTTTCTAATTAATAAAACTTTACCCATTGTTTTGGAAAGGGAAAATCTGAAAGCTTATCGAAAGAATGTAGCTTTTAATCACTAAAATTTTAACAAATTATTTAAAAGTAAAATCAAAACATTCCCGACGCAATGAAACTTTCGAACAATTATATATATTTAAATATTTATAAATATATATGCACAATCCATGCAGTTGTAATATATATAAATTCATGAATAATTTTATCATGAATTTATTAATAGCATCGATTAATTTAAACCTTAAACTAATTAATTTTAATACACATTTATAAAATAGTTTTTCTTTAAGAAAACTAGCGTGGATTGACCATATAAAGCCCCATTGCATCGGAAATTTAAGGTTAGTACTAGGGTTTGAAGTGGGCTTATGGCTAGATGTCATGAAGCTAGGATCGAACTCAGATCCGACTGCTTCAATATATATATATATATATATATATATATATATATATATATATAAACATATATATATATATATATATATATATATATATGTTTATTGAGATTTATTTAAACTTCTTCAAAATAATAGTTTCACTCTCTGTAGTCAAATTACAATTTTTCCTGTCTAGATAAACTTACTAGACCATAGATGAAGGTGGATTTCAATCTTTAGGTTGCTGATTGTCAATGACATTATTAATATTTAAGTGTTGAGTACTTTCATACATATATAGTGACATATACGTGTACATAGAATGACTAAAAAAATAAAAGTTAGAAAGAGAAAAACCAAACATTTTTTTAAAAATAAAAAGAGACACTAATTTATTAGGTAAAAATGGAAATATATTTTTATTTTATAAAATCAAAAGGTAGGGTAAAACCAATTAAAATGTAAAAATTTATTTTAAATTTAATATTTAAAGAACCCTTATTGACTTTCTTTTAACTAAAAAGAAAATTACAATGGATAAAATAAAAAGGAAGAAGTAAAAAATAAAATATAAAAGTAACTATAAGTTAGTTTTGAAAGAATTTCAAGTAGGAACAATAAATAAAACTAAGTAATTAGCAATCTAATTAAATATAATTCTAATTTGTGTAAATTATCTGATCAGATGGAATTTATGAAAATTGAGTATTTCCAACTGATTAGATAATAAATTGATCAAAATTGTTATTGAAATTTTTTTGAAAAGACAAATAATCAAAAAAATTTGGAAAATTAATTAATAATGCAGTTAGGCATATAATGGATGACAAAATGTATATAAGCTATCAATTTCCTATTGTCTTATGCTCATTCTCATTTCCATTTTGTTCTTATTCTTATGATAAGTTTTAGTGTGAAAAGTGTATAAAATTTCCTGAAGCTTTGCTGTCAGTTAAATCAACACTGCAATATCAGTTATTTATTCTACAGACAGTTTGCTATACCAAATTCATGGTCATCAATCAAATGTATAGTAATATTCTTGGACATTTAATAATTACCATGCCATGCTAAATCACCAAGAGATGTTCATTTGCGTTTCACTGCCCAGTTTCTTCAACATCTGATGCCTGACATGTAGTAAGGACCTTTGTCTACTATAGTTGTGATCCATGCCTGTTAATATAAATGTATTTGCAACAACATACAGATATGTGCCAACCCACACTAGAGGAGAAAGCAGCCACCAAAAAAAGATAGCAGCACTACTAGTAAACTACATTACCTTTGAAGAAGAGAGAGTGATTACTCCAAAAAAAGCTACAACAATATAAACATAGATAAATATAAATCTAAAATACAATGTCTAGACAAAGTGATATTCTTTAAAACTTTGTAAATAAATGCACTTGGAAATGGCTTACCCTTTTTCTAGAAATAGACTAATCCTTAATAAAGAAAGACATAATTTATTTATTCCATTTTTATTTGATTATTATGTTAATGTTTATTTTTGTTGTGTGTGTATGAATAAACATGTTTTTTTTTATTTTTTTTAATTTGGCTTAGTTTTCTACCTCCCTCACTATATAATATTTTAATTAACATATAATACTATTAAGTAAATTTAAAGTTAATTACATATATCCATTATAAATATCCTTGCTCTGATAGTCTGATTGAAGCTAGTTTTTTTTTATTTTTTGTGCTAGCCTAGTAGAACCAAGCATTGGAAGCATTTTAAACTCTTCTTTTGAAGATATTCTAGTGAGCCTTTGCTAGAAGGTGCCCAGGAATCATCCCATTCAAATAAAAATATATCCAGAGCAACTGTTTGCTTTCTGCAGTTATGGACAGGTTCAATGTTCTGGAAATGTGACTCTGGTTCATATATTTGCACCCTCTTGGTTTGACCATTGGTATGGATGGTAGAAAAAACTTATATTTAACTCCTCTGTTTGAAATTATGAAACTTTCAAATCACAGAAAATATTTATTATTAATTTAAAAATGTCAATTTAATGTAATGCTTTGAGCATTCTATTATCAGATTTTCAAAAAAATGGATTGCTGAAGAGTTGTGAAGTGGAATGTATTGAAACCTGTCTATTAAAGTATAAAGATTGGCTATCATAATATAAACTGAGCATTTATTGTATATATGTGTGCAGATGATAATAGGAACCAAATGATGAGTGCTGGTTTAGCATGAAATACATATATTGGTGATTATTTAGTTTTTCAACATGGGTGTGATCAATTGTTTTAGCAGTATGAGATAGCATGGATAGTTGAGGGTCATGTGAAATGCAGATGTGAAAAATCATGTATTGTAAAAAAAAATTATATATGTTAATGATATTGTAAATTATTGTAAATATCAGCATTTTTGTTATTCTCCATATATGTTGAATTCAATATTTTTCATGGATTGTTATTAGAATAAAGAACAAAAATAAGGAGATTAAACTTTTGTCTTTGATGTTACCAGTAAAATATCAATTACTACCAATTGACAATCTTTCAGTGGCTAAACAAGATTTTTTCAAAAACGAGATTAATGAAAAAAAATTGTTTAGCCGCAGGGAGATTATCAAGTAGTAGTAATTGATAGTTTTCTGGCAATGTCAAAGGCAAAAGTTATTTCTGTTTACATGGATATAATATATATGATATATATTATGATCATTCATGGAACCTCACAAACCTATCTGCCATGCCAAAGCACCCCTAGGCTATTCAAATCTATAAAATTTATAAAAGTGGTAATACATAAGGGAGAGGTTACTCTTTTATCAAACTGAACACTCCAGTCATTAGCTCAAGGAGATGCTGAGCTTAAAATATCACATTGTATATTTAAATTTTCTAATTCTTAATTTTAAATATTATTAATAAAATATATAAAGTACTGCTAAAATTAATTCAACAAAACATTTTGTTACACACACACACACGTTAATACAAACAACTGAAGATTAAATTTACTATTCAATATATTTGATTTAAATTATATGTACAGATGAGTACATTAATATCTTGCTAAATGAAAATACACTACATATATTATGCATATAACCAACCCAATCCTTTTAACCTTAGGCTAAAATCTCATGTTTAAACCAATGCTAGCATATTGATATACTTATGTGACCAATGTAAAATGAGATTGTTAGCATAACACAATCAAGCAGACAAGAATTTACATCAATCACAGGCTATCATTAGAGAAATATCAAATCATTGGGAGGAAGGAATGAGCATATTCCCCATGAACATTAATAAATTTCACCAACAGACAGGAATGATCCACTGCACAATTGGTGATACAAAATGAAATCATTGAAATACATATAAGAGATGCTCTATAAATGGGGATAGTAGTCTTTGCTAGTTTACTGTCCTGACCAGAGTGTAATAAAATCAATGGCATAAGAAATATGTCTATGATCATTGACAATGCAATGACTACACTTTTGGGCCATACATTCAGTTGAGTATTATGCAATGTATGTTAATGCACCACAAGAGAATAAGTATCCAATGCATTTACCCTGATTACATTAACATAAAATACCTGTACATCTATCCACCACCAATTCATCTATGAAATAATTAGCCCACTTAAACTAACACAATTGTGCAAATCTATAAAGTCATTTATGCCTATTTTAAATAATTAATTTAAATAAAATTTACAAGAATGGAAATGATATCAAACACATATATAAAAAATATAATAAAGAATTTAAAATTTTAGTCAGATAAAATATTTCTTTTAAAAATTCAAGTGACATTTAAAATTACTACTTGGAAAAGTTTGTATTATATAATTAAAGTTCATTTAAAGCAAAAGTTCATACTTTCCATTGCTGTAGGTTTATTGAAGTGCATCTTGGTGGTCCATAGTGTGTCACACAACTATGTTCACAGTTCCTTCCATCCCATATTGATATTGTCCTAGATGGAGATGAATCCATTGCTGATCAGTTTCTGGGAACCATCATTCTGGAGGCCACTTCAGCTGGTGCAAATACAAGAAATGTGATTTATTGCATGACCCCTACATTTTGGAGATCTGCAATTCACTTACAAAATATATTTCAATAACATGCAATCAGCAAGAGCAATCCAAATGTAAATCTCCACTTACAAATTTTATTTTTATATTATTTTGAATTCTTATCATCAAATTCCAGGATCAATCTTATCTGGCTTGTGTGCTTATTGGTGATGATGACTTTTCTATGTGGTCCATGTGGTCATTTCCATTGCTAATGGCCATCTTGCTTTAGAATGGGAGCTCAAAATTTTATCATTAGTATTTTTTTAATTGATCTCTTATCTGACTTTATGCCCAAGGGCCTGTTTTCTATTACATCATTATAGAAAATCATTTCCATTCTAAGATTAAAAATAATTTTCAACTAATTAACAGCTTTTTTCTATTCTTTTATATTAAAATTAATCTTGTTTTTAGATTTTTAACTTTAAATAATTATATAATTAGTTTGTCATCTATGCATTATATGTATTAATTTAAATAAAATTATTAACTTTTATATATTTCTATTTCAGAGCAATTTTATTTATATTTTTTTACATTTATTTGAAAGTGATGTAATGGCACATATGTATATATAATAACCTTTAGCTTTGGAAGAAGCTAAATGCTAAGTCAAATTTTGTGTGAAGACAACTATCAAAAAATTATATAGTTTAATTTTGTTGTGAATAAATTGTTGCTAGTACTTTATAATGTTATAATTTTTACATAAAAGAGCTTCTATATAATTTATTTTATCTGTTATACAGTTGTAAAATAATTTTAGACAGCTTAAATAATAAGAATTTTAACTTAAATAAATGTTTAAGATGCAAAAGTCTTTAAATATTTAAATAGCTAGTAATGTCAATGGTAAACAGTGAAATTTTAAGTTAATAATGCTAATTTAGTTTTAATTTAACTATTAAAATGTTTCAAAAAGCTTGTATTAATTTTAAAGTTAAGAAACCAAGTTCAAACCTTATATTTTGGTTTGCTGATACCTAAAACTAAAGCTGTAATATTTTAATTTATTTTTATGTTAACATAATATTCTAGTGAAATATTTTGAACTAATTTAATTGGAAAGAGTTTAATAAAGCTAGTAATTAAAGATAGAATTTTAAAGTAATGAATAAATTAATATTAAATTAATGAATAAATATTACACTTATTTAATATGATTTATTTTTGAAATATTCTGAAAGACTATTTAAAATATTCTGAGATACTTGGCTAGATTTAAAACAGGGATAAATAAATGTATTAAATATTCTTTGTAATATTTGTTTTATTAAAAATCAATGTAAATTTTAATTATGTAATATTTTGTTTTATCCTGGTATTTGATAATTTTAATTGATTATTTTATTGTACCGGGAAGTGTTTTAATTAATTTTGTTTTAGTTATCTAGATAAGCTTTAAAAAAATTGATTTATTGTAAAATTGAATATTAATTAGGTAATTCTTGATTAACAACCTTCTCTAATGATAAATAGGTTAAAAGGAATAAATATAATAAGTCAAAGAAATGGTTAAGGTAGTCCTGCCAATCATAGATTCCAAGTTCATGTTTTTCACCTGTATCGTACAAAATTTGGTCCATGCTGTAGTCATAACTTTTGCAAGAAATTAAATGTGGTTATGCAAAGTGCTTAGGTTAGATACCTCTCCATATATTTACTCATTGTAAATGTCATTCATTGTGATACCTATCTCTAAGGGAAGTAAAAGTTTCTAGTTTAAAAGTAAAACATATATAAGTAAAATTGGATAATGCCTAAGGAAAGGAATTGGTGCCATTTTATATCTAAACTGGGAGAGGTGTAATGTGACACATACATATATATGTGTTACAGAAAATGATTAAAAATAATATTCACAAAAAAATGATATAAGGGATTCGAACTCAGACTTTTACACAACCCTCAACTCTCCATGCCATCTCATATTGCTGACCCTCCTGATCATACACATGTTGAAAAGATAAATAATGTGTATGATCAGGTGGGTCAGAAATATGAGATGGCATGGAGAGTTGAGGGTTGTGTAAAAATCTGAGTTCGAATCCCTTATATTACATTATATGTGCAGGTGTGGGTAAGCCTGTACAGTGTATTAATTTACATATTGAAAAAAATGATATAATTTTTTTATTATTATTTTAAATAAAAATAAAAACCATTAGTTTATAAAATAAAAGTAGAGATTTTTTTTCTTTAAATAAATCAAAAGTCTGATTAAAGCCTATTAAAATATAGGAATTTATTAGGTTTAATATTTGGAAAGAACACTTATCTAATCTTTTATCTAAATGAAATTCCCGATGGATTAGGGAAAGAAAAAAACTAGACTAACTTTAAATATGTAAAAATAACTATAAAGCTACTTAGACTTTCACACGACCCTCTACTCTCCATGCCATCTCATATCGCTGACCCACCTGATCACACACACATTGAAAAAATAATTAATCACCAATAAACGTATTTCATGCTAAGCCAGCAATCATCAGTTAGTCCAGATTACTATCTCCACACATATATGCAATCAGTGTTCAGCTTTATATTAAGATAGCCAATCTTTGTACTTTAATGGACAGGCGTGTGAAAGTCTGAGTTCGAATCCCGCATACATTACATATGTACATGCAGGTTTAAGCCTGAATAGTGTATTAATTTATAAAGCTACTTAGTAAAAGAATTTGATTGTACAAAAATTATCAAAAGTATTTAATTAAAGATCTAATTAAAGATTGAAATATTTTATAAATTACCTGATCAGGAGGAATTATGTTTTATTAAAAATTAGTATATTCAACTGATTAGATAATAAGTTTAATCAATGTGTAATTGAGAAAAGAAAAGATTTACTAATTAATCAAAGGTATGGAAATGTGCATTAGGGGACAATTCAGAAGAATTAACCAGATAGAAAGTAAAGACTAATATCAGATGTTGAAAGAATAAACAATTGAAAGAGAACCATTGAACTTGATAAAATTGAAGATAAAATTCCTAGGATACATTTTGACAAATGATTCGGAGTGGGAATAAAATTGGTGAATAGATCAAGTATGAAATCCATGGGCATATTTTTAGTAATGATGTAAATTTGTAGTGGGAAGAAGGTTGAGAATTAGTCAAGAATTTCTTATTTTTAAAATGTAATCCAATCAGTGATTTGGGATGTAGTTTATATCAAATATGAAAATAGTGAGTGAGAAGATTGATTAGCCAGAAGTGACAAAATTCGCACAAGCTTGTAATGATACATTTAAGTGAATGTGTGATTGTTTTTAAATTCAGTACTTATTTATAACAAGTTCAGTATCAAATATTCATTATATCTGTCAACAATAATTTATAAAATATAATAAGTTATTGCATCTGATTTTAATAAAATACCAGATAATGGAAAATGATATACCAAAGAAACGATGTATTATTTATTTGATGCAAAGGTCTCACATTACCTTATAATAAAACAACAATATAGACTTCGTTGAAGTTTATGATGTTACCGAAATTCAACATATACATGACATCATCATTGTCGATACAATATAGGATGATGGTCTCTTCAAGTTTAATCCAGTTTCTTTTATTTCTAGTCTCTCTTCTTTACATTACACGAGCAAAGGTTATTTAATCTATTCAACCATCTCACATGCGATCTATTTCTTGGTCTTTAACAATGTTTTGGAATTTAATTTAAACTTACTTATATATTTTTACAAATATTTTTTTTGTGTGTAATAAATATTTTATGATCTTAGTTTATAAATAAATGTGACTTAAACTTATTTTATTCATACAAATTAAATTAAATAAATTGGTCCACATCTTTTCAGTTGTCTTTTTTTTTATATATCCACGTAATGCAAATATTGGATATTGCGATTCAAATTTAAATTGTATCTATTGTGTTGTAAAGTAATAAAAGCTATTAACAATTTTCATCTTTTATATTTCTAGATGGCAGTTGTTTCCAGCCGTTGCTATCTAGTCCTTTTTTTTTTATAAACTCTATCAAAAAAGAATTGGTTGAAATGAGATGATTTTGATTAGTAAATCGGGATCATATCAGATTATTAATTGGCCACAATTCAAAACCTACCGTAAATAATTAAAGCAAGTTTAAAATAATTAAGGCATGTTTGCTATAATGGATTGTAATGGAGTTTAAATGACTTTTAAAGCGCTGATGGGCTCACATTTTGTTTCCTTAATCACGTAGCTTTATTATACATTTTAATATTATTCTCATTAATTTTCTTTCTCTCTGACACAACTCGAGGTTATGTGTAAAGTTCAAATAATCAGTTATAATTTAAATTATACTTGTTTCTTCTAAGATAATTGCCTTCAAAAGAGCTTAATCTTTTGAGGGTCATTTCAATTGGTATCGTCTTCTGGCTTGACCCCAAAAAAATCCCCTAGTTTTTAATACGTTATTAATGACAGCGATTGTACATTTTTGCGGTGAGTATTAAAGCAACCAAGCATCGCAATGTAATTAAAGCATTTCTACTTAATTTTTAATCCATTTAGATTTTGTAGTTCATTCAATTAGAGTGAACAATGTACAAAGAATAGATTGGAAAAAAAAATAATGGCTTATAATTTGATATATTTTGAATGAAAAAAATCTGTACCGTTTTTAAATAATAGTAATAATAAAACACTTTGAATTAGCTTAAAGTCGACTCAGTATAAGTAACCTTAGAAAGAGAACTCTTGTGAATTTAAGACTATCTTTAAAAACTATGAAAAGGTTCATTTCACCATTTGCATAATGTTTTATGGTAATCCATTCAACAACTTTCACTCGTTGAGATAATACCCTTGGAATATATTTGATATCTTTGTTGCTTTTTTTTCTTTTTTATTATTATCATGTTATCATTTTTAAAGTAATGTAATTAAAATTTCATTGCCGCAGTTCAGTTTTTTTTTATGTCTTTGTTAATCGAATCAATGATCATTCTTTTTTTTTTTTATTTAAAAAAAAAAAAACTATTATAAATCTATATATATTTTAAAAAACACTAAATCGATTTTTAAATAAAAATAGATTTAACTCATTTTATCTCATATTTCCATTTTACGCATTCATTAAAAAAAAAAAAGACATTATTATAACATCAGTTTTTTGCTTCTTTTCTTTTTTGGCAAAATTTGTACTGATAAGAAATTTCTTTCTCTAATTATTATCATTAAATAAAAAACTAACTATTCTAATGTAAGTTTAAAAAAAAACAACGCATATGACTTCATTGCTAGGAAATCCATAAGAAGTTGGAACGACAGACCAGCCAACGACAAAATCCATCTTGAATCCTTCTGATCCGAATCGTCCTCTCTACCAATTACGCCAAACCGCTCAGGATATAATATAAATATACTTATATATATATCATTAAAAACCAGTAAACACTTAGACAATCCCAATATCAATAACAATCAACAATTTCAAACTGTTGCCAAGGCAACCTCCTTTTAACAATAAAGATGCGATCCCGTGTTTATTAATAGTCTAATATATTTATATTGATATATTCATCATTATCATTATTTTCAAACATTATCGATGCTCTATAGTCTTCCTAATATTAATCCAGTTTTCTGATCCATAGCTTCTCCACATTATGCTAACAACTTCCTTATTTCAGCTAGTATCTCATATATGGTCTCCTTCTGGGGGATTATTACAATTCTTGGAATCCCGTTTGAAACTTTATTTATCCAACAATTATGATCTCTTTTAATATGCCCAACCCTGCTCCATTTCAATCTTTTAATGCTTTAATAATGCCAATAATACCATCAAAGCATCACATGATCACCATTTCATATGCTTGCACATGCCATTAATAAGAATATCAAACTCTCCATACAGTAGTGCCACTGAGTGAAGGGCTTCGTAATCAATGGATGCAGAAAAGTTTGTGCATATAATCCCTATCTATTGCCTACTCATCCAACATCCTGAGACTAGTTTCTAGTTTGTGGCTTTCAACAATGAGGAGCCTTGGATTTGAGAGCACTGCACCTAAAATCTAGGTCCACCCTTATTGTTAAAAGCAGGTTGCCTTGGCAGCAGTTGAGAATGCTGATTGTTATTTATATTGGGATTCTCTAAGTGTTGACTGGTTTCTAATGGCTACATATATATATAAATTTGGAATGGTAGCAGCCTAAAACATCTTTCATAAATATTCATTTTTCAGTTAACATTTGCATGGAAAAATTCACAGATCACTCTATAGCAGTGGTCTTCAACCTTTTCACACCTACAGATTAGTATAAATAAGGATAAGGTTTTGTGGACTGGCAAAAATAAGGATAAGGTTTCGCAGACCAGTAGAAGTCTATAAATAAATTTTCTTAAAGATGTAAACTGCTTAGCCTTAGATGAGAATAATTGTTATAACTGAGCAAAACAACAATGTTAAATATACAAGATGAAGTTATACATATATGTGGAGTTTGTATAATAAAAAAACTTTTTTTTTAAATTTTGAATTTTTTTTAGAAAAGTAATAAAAAATTTAATTCTCCCCCCCCCCCCCCATAAACTTCTGTGATAACTAGAAAAACAAATTAATTTATGTATGATTGATTAGATTTTGTTTTTGTTCTGTTTCTTTTTTTTCTAATTGGGTAAAAATGAGATAAAAAAATAAATAAAAATTGTTTATATTAATTAAAAGTTTAAACTTATTATTTTGTTATTACAAACTTTCCTGCCAGTCTAGCATGGACAGGCAGAAAAGTTCTGCACCCTGGCACTGGTTCATGGACCAAGGGTTGAAGACCACTGCTCTCTAGTATATATATATATATATATTTCAGGAATGAAACTATTATCAATTATTTTTATTAATGTATAACAATATTAAAAATGTGTAATTTACAGAAAATTATTACAACACAAAATAATTATATGTTAATATTAGATCAGTTGCTATACCAATATTAGAAGGTAATTTGTAATGCTTATGCAAATATTGGTCTTGCTTTAAACTAGTTAACAATGCTTGAAATGTTACCTTCTATATTGTGGTTTGTCAATTTTTTCACATGCATAACAACTGAATAATGAAATAATATGCACAATAACTGAAATAAGTATATTTTCAAATATACCCACTCCTATATGCCATGATAAACTGAAAATCCATTTAAGTATCAAATGTTAATACAAATACTAGTAACTTTTTATCTGAGCTTATATTTATTTAATCAAGCAGAAATTATTGCTACCAGAGAAGGGAGAGATTAAAATACAGTATAGCTTTAAATTGTAACCCATTACTTGTATATTAGTACATCAAATGGTAACACAATCAATATCTGCATTTTTTATCTGATTTGTATCTTTTATTCAAGTAGAAATTATTGCTACTAGCTGGGTTCATGATTGAAAATCTAGTGAGAGTATATACATTATATTATCTTAAACTTCAAACATGCTCAGGTTTGAGAGTTCAAGTTAATCTTTCTGCACACTCACAGGATTAATTGATCTTCCTGATGAGAGTTTTCTAAGTTTTCAACATTTGATATTAGTATTAAACCTGTATTCCATATAAGAATATAATAAATCAAACTTAATATGGTAAAAAATTGTATTTACAAATGGAGTAAATACTAAAAAATTGAATTTGAACATTGAAATCACTGAAAAAATAAGATTGTAATAAAAACAAAGAATAGTTTTATCATTCAATAGTAGGGAAGAGCAGATTGATTTCATAAAATCAATGACACATTTTTATGACACATGTCTTATGCTTTAAAATATCAAAACTATTTAATTTTTTTTAATTTTGCCATATATTCAAGCAGATGGTCAGTGATCATATGTTAACAATTATTTTCAAAAGATATGTTTATCAGAACCCCATAATTTGCTTAGTTAACATTACATTAGTACTTATTACATTCTATTTTTAAAACTAAACATCATGTGTAAAGTAAATGTAATTCTCTAATAATTATTATACAATTATTATGCAAAAATTATCATGAATCTTAATAAACTTTAAAAAAATCAAGTTATTAGTCATTCTAAAAATTTTCTTGAACTAACCTCACAAAACACATGGAAATCTGGTTATAATGAAGGAAATAATAAGGCATGGTTCAATACTTGAAATCACTATAGTTTTGATTACCCTGACATCATTAGATTTTTTTGGAATTAAAATATAGAATAAAATATACATAAATTTTACTAATTTATAAAAAAAAAAAAGTCAAAATATCTCGACTGATGGCTGTACAAGCAATGCCTGTTGAATACAAGTCTTTAAAAAATGTAGAATTCTATATATTTCAGTAATTTCCATGAAAAAACATGAATGAGATGTTGTAATTGGTGAAAAACTTTAACAATCATAAATACAATGTTTATTACATTTATACCTAATAAATAAATATGTTTAGATATTCATTTGTAAAATTTATAAACAGAACGAGATTGGTGGAATTATAATTAAAATTGAAGACAAAAATTTTGCTACAAGTCAGCATCTGTTTTTAAAAATGTTAGTGAAAACAAACTCTTATCTTGGATTATTTATAAACAATAAAGGATCCAGATGATATATAATTCATTATAGACAACTTGACAAAAAGTTGATATAAAAAATCAATAAACTTCTATAGATTTAATCATATATCTAAAAAAATAAAGATAAGGATTGTTCAAGCTAAGTATTAAAAAGAAGCATTGTTTATAACTGTGGTGTTATCAAAAAAATTTAAAAATCTTGAGGATAGCAAATAATATGAATAATTGAATATTCAGTTGGATAAGTTTTGAAATTTTTCTTGAAGCAGAAATGTCTCAATTAATCTTTCCCACAATTCCAATATTATATTTTATTGGTGTTGTAATTGGGATCAAATTCTTAATTTTAAGTTATATATAGTAGCATTCATTGTTGTGTAATAATTTGACAACAAAAACAACTAAATCATGTATTGATTGACATTAGTTCTAACAAATATTTTGAGATGGCATAATATTTTCATAAAAAATCAATTTGAGATTGAATGATATTAAATTACTAGAAGTTGTTCACTGTGCCTTTCATCTTTTTAAATTAATTTTGGCTTTTGAATAATTGAAAAATGCAATTTTATACACAATTTATGTACTTATTTGTTTTTATTTTTGTAAAATTAAATTAAATATTAGTTTCTCAATAAGTATGTGTGATGTATTCATTTAACTTTTATTTAAAAAGCAGATGTACCCAACTTATGGAAATGTCTTCATTTTTTTAATTGGTTATTTTAACAAATGTTTTTAAAATTTAATGTAAATTAAATAAAATATTTTAATATTATATAAATAAATGTGAGAAATGTACTTAGCCTGAAAGGCCATCTTTTTTGTATTACAATTTATTAATAGTGGAATTACTTCTTTCACATAAAATATGTTTTGTAATAAAAATTCTGAATTATTAAGTACATAGTGTGGAATTATTTTTTTTTTGCATACAGTGTTCATAATACAATTTATGCTTTAGTTAGGTATAGCTATTTATTTATAAAAACAAATTTAAAGTTTTTACTGCTATTTTTTCATTGTGAATTTAATAGCATTATGGACAAACATAATAGTTTTTTAATTGATTGTGAATTTGACATGTGACAGCATTATGGACATACATACATTCATATGGATTTCAATATAATTTGCTTTTTAAGCAAAAAAGCAATTAGTTATAGCAAATATAAAGAGACTATTGTTAATTAAGTAGTGTCTACTTTATCTATTATATATATTGGAGGTGGGGTTGTAATCATAAGTGAAATTTTGATCATTTAAGAAATAATTTCATCACATGAACCTATTCTTTACAAAATATAATTTTACTGAAATTTATTACAGAAGAAAATGATTTTACTAAAATACATTTTTTCAGCTTCATGTCTAAAAACAATAATTATTTGTTTGATTATTTATTTCTGATTATTGTTTGTTTGGGGGGGGGGGGTTGCTAAGATGATATATTATTCTTAAGATTACTTTTTGTTTAAACTTATGTTTGTAATTTTTTTTTCATAAATGTAAAAATGTAATGAGAAATAAGTTATTTATTTTAAAAAAAATATCCTATTGTAATGGAAAAAATTATTTGCTTAAGATTTTGAGATAATCTATTTCATTAAGAATATATATAATACTCAGCAAGATTGTTAGTAAAACATGAAAAAGCTGACCAACAATGAGGTGGATTTCATCTTCACAATTATAAATGTAACAATGAAAAGTCAAAAAAAGGGTTATTTTTCAGGTGTGAAAATGGCAACAAAATCCCCTCAATCTATTCATTCTAACTGTCTAAAAGTTAGGTCTCTTAATACTAAACTTTCTTTTAATGCCGTTTAGAAAATATTATTTATTTAATTGAAATGAATATATGCCAATTTTGTTCCATCTCGACAAAAGCTTTATCTAAATAAATATTTTTCTACCTATTTCCCGACCAACATTTGTCGGTAAATAAAATGAATAATTCTCTAGCTGTTGAGATGAAACCATTTTATATTATTATGTGTTTTTAAAAATATTTATACATGCACGGTTTAGTTGTGGGGAGATGCTAGATTCAAGCATGAGGTTTTATTTAGTTTAATTATTTCATTTTTAAAAAGTGAAAGAGAGAGGGGTTTAGAAAATTATATTCGTGCTAAATGTAAGAGAGTAATAGAATGTTAAATGAAATGTTAGTGGGATTTTGTGTTGAAGGGAGAGATGTGTCACTCATAAAATATTCACAATAATAATTGATGCTTAGTTTTATTCTTATTGGTTTGATCTTGGTCAATCTGTATTACATTTGTGTAATCTTTATAACTCAAACAATTATATATTTAAATGCTAAAATATATTCTCCAGTACTCGTATTTTGCCTGGCTGGTATTTTGCTTAATTACTTCTCTTCTGTTCTTTGTGATCACTAGATCGGAACTAGACCACGTGATAATTTTACTGGTCATTAATTTTCTTTTTAGGATATGAAAGACAAAATGGAAAGACCCATGGTAAGCAGAGCTTAGCTAACCTTGGTGATTCCCATTCTTTCACCTGAAATATTTTGGGTTTGCTAATGGCGCAGACCATTCTTTCTTTATTTCTTGGCGTCATGGGAATGGGGCAGATGAATTGAGTCTATGCTGGTAATGTAATATCGAATGCTGGGTTTATTCACTTTCTTTGTTCTGAGCACATAATGGCAGATTGATTATGATCTGATTATTTTATGTGTTTTAAAATCTTATTTATTTGTTTGCGAATATTGCGATCTGTTTATATTTTAAATGTGTCTCTCTTCAGTGACAACTTCTATAGTTTGAGTTAATGATTTCTCTCTTAAAAATCATTTCACTTATAATAAAGTTATGTTTTAAAATAGGCTCTTTAAAATATTTATTCCATATATCTCAGACTTGGGTGAGCGTCTTCCTTAAATTGCTAATCATCTACATTTGTTAGATTGGCATATAAACTATACCGCTCTCTTTCCAGAGGCATAATTAATGACACAATAGAAATTTGTGTTAACTAACTTACATGAAATAAAAACAGAGACATTAGATAAATTATACAAATGTTTTATTAAATATATCTGTGAATTTAAGCTACCTGAGGTTCATTTCTATTTATTCATTCAAAAATTAGTATTTCTAATAAATTATTGTGCTACTATCTGATGACTCAAGGTCACAGACAAACCATTTTTATATTTAAGTACTGGATAGGTCTAATTAAAGTTAATAATTAGAGTTGGACATTTAAATTAGTTGAGGCTCATGTTTTACCATTGATGCTAGTGGGCCAGAGTGTGGAAAAGATTAATTGCTTGCCTCAAAAATGTTGTTAATTGGTTGGCCGATTTAGAGAGTGAGTAAACAGGCAGAATCCATAATTATTCTTTATCTTTGATGTCACATACGGTTGGATTTGAGGTACTTTTATCCAGGCTGTGAATCATGTTGAGTTAACCTACAATTTTGACCAGTGCAATATATTGTGACAATTATCAAATTCTAATACTTTAAGTGAGATATAATTGTTAAGAAATTAATTGAATGCAATTGTCTCTTTTACATATATATAAAATTTAAATTTATAAAATGATTTACTACTGGATAGGATAATAATAGACAATGAGTCATTTTGATAATATTAGACAAATTACTGCTTATTAAAATGTTTTTCTTATTATTGAATGTTCTATCAAATTGTTTATTTTTATATAAAAAAATTAGGATAAACATTTTAAACTTATTTTTGTTGTTATTGTGCTTTTTATGTATAATAAATTTGGTTTCAAAAATGTAATGATAAAGAAACATAGGTAAAACCTAATGTCTACTTCACCAGAATCTATGTATTATGGAGGACAAAATGATTTCTTGCTTAAGGACATTTAGAAAAATGTAGCTATATCACACTTATGTTGAATCAGTTTTTATATAACTTTATTTTTAACATTCTAATTATTAATGTGTTAGTAAACAGATTTTTTACAAAATAAGTAAAAGCTTTTATTGATATTAATTTTTCTACTTCATTATTCTTTAACAATACATTTTCTAAATTGTTTTCCTCTCTAAAATTTAAATCTCATATTTAACTTTAATTTTTTCCATCTTATATTGTGTCTTATTGCTACTGATAATAAAGTGTTTCTTAATTCCTCTCTTTAATGTTGTCATTACATCAGGATTCCTTTTTCAGTATCAATGCTGATTATCTATGAATACAAAATGTTAATTTTCATTCTAATCGTAATTTTTAAATCCATTTTCTTTAATTGATTCAAAACTTTATTGTTGAATAAAATTGGAAATCACTCATACCTGTTATATTCCATTTCCTTGATAGCAGCCAACAATTTTTTTTTTCAGTTTTAATTGATTTTCTTTATGTTCAGTCTTACAGGACTTCATTGAATTATTTGAAATATCAAACATTTGTTACATTTATGAACATTTCTTTTATTAGCATTACAATACTCCAACAAACATCATATGGCTACATTTTTCTAATAGTCAAAACCATAAAAATAGGATATAGTTATTATAAAACTTAAAACCTAAAGTGCATAGTTTCATCTTAATACCAAATTTTATAACTATACAAGCAAGTTGACTTGGATTCATAATACTAAGATATTTGTTGCAATCCAGACTATTATATCAGTAATAAGGAATGAGTAAGAAGTGTTTCAGTGGATGTGAGATGCATTAAGTCCAGTGTGTCCATATTCATTATCCAAGCTTCTCAATTTTGAAGATCATAATCCAAAAATTACCTTGGTGATATAAATAGAAAAATATTGTATGTAAATATAATATCACTATCTTCTAGTAATCATCAATTAGTCAATCATAGAATGAATAAAATTCACCTGACAGCAACCATTATATTCCTTATTCTGAATAAATACATCTAACTTTTTACCATATTTACAATATTTTAATAAAATTAATCAGGTTTTGATCTTCATTTAATTAAACATGTCTGATGATCTTCAATCTATTTAACAAAAATCTGCACACAAGAACATTATGTTTTATTTTATTTTGCTTAGTAAAGACTTACATTGTCTTTGAATTCTGGAAAACATTTTTCATTTCTTCTAACTATTCAGAAAAGCTTAATGGATATTTTTTTTTCTTTGATTCATTTTTCTAACTTTCCATCTTAATTAAAATTCTTTCTACTTTTTTAAACATTTAATAGTCTGTTCACGTTTTCTCTAGGCATTATAAATTTGCATAATTTGTGCATCCTTTATTTTCAATTTTCATATCTGGTTCTTCCACTTAATTTACTGTTTGTTTGTTTTTTCATATTACTTTCTTATATTCATAGAATATATTATATTATTTTTTTACCCTTGAATTCTGATTTTTGTGATGAGTTATTTTTAACAAAACTACACATCAGTGAAACATTTTATGCTTTCTACAATTATATATTTTTCAGTTTTTAAAATCTTCTTGCCATATTCTTTAATTTATCATATTCAGCAGACATTTTTTTGAAAAGAATTTTCTAAATGCTGGTTTTAAATAGTTTTGTTCCCCACAATTTTAAAATATCTTTCACCCATCATTTGCCTGTTATTTATTAATTTTTGAATATCCAATACATCATTCATTGTTTTTATAATCATATTTTTTATTTTTTTCAGTTTCTTGTTTTTTTTTTCTTGTTTTTTTTTTTGTGTGTGTGTGTGTGCTTGGGTGATTTATTTTTCAGAATCTGAAAAAAAAAAAGTTAAAATTTTCCAGTATTAACTTGTTATTTAGTATTATTCTTTAATTACGCTGAACCCCCCCCCCCAACCTCTCCTCAAACAACTTTGCTATTTCTATTTAAAAAACATTTTAAACAAAGTTGTGAACTAAAACATATTTACTTTTTTATAGGCTTCCAAAAATATAAATAAAAACAAAAGTTAATATAATAATATATTGTTATAATGTAAATGTGATAGGTGATTTTAGATTTCAGTATATTTACTAAAATATATATTTATTTATAAAGTATATAAAGCATACATGTATTTAAATATGAAAATATATATTGCAACATAAATATTAACTTTTATAATAATAAATATTTCCAAAAGCTATTATTAATGAGTATAAAATAGATAGCAAGCAGTTTTGATAATGAGATAGATGCTTATTCCCCCTCCCCCCATTTCAACATTTTGTTATTCTCCCCCTGGTGGTAATTTGAGTTATTTTTTCTTTAGTATTAAAAGTTTGATTCAGTGTTGTGAATCAATAAATGGTTTCTTGGTTTATTAGAAATATAAGTTTACAAATGAAAAATATCCCTCAAAAATCATATTTGAATTTTTTTTCAAATGTACAAAAAAATAATAATAAAGTGAAATGCATAGGTAGAACAATTACTTTCTTCTTTTACTTTTTTTGCATTTCTTCATATATTCATATATATTGCTTATAATAACTTCTCTTATATACACTTTAATGGGAAAATTTTTTTAAATAAAACTTCTTTACTTTCCTGATAGTTTCAGCTGTCCAGCAGTCTTCATCAGAGCTTGGTAGAGAAAATTTGAGAAGCTCTGATGAAGATTGCTGGACAGCCGAAACTGACAGGAAAATAAAGAAAGTTTATTTAAAAAAATTTTTTGCATTAAAGTGTAAATAAGAGAAGTTATTATAAGCAATATATACTTTTTTCTAATTGGGTGATTATTATAATGATATTGAAAAAAGATAATCAACAAAATCTTTGCTGAGTGTATTTTATATTTAAAATGTAAATGAAATGCTATAAAATTCTAAATTAAAAATCATATTTATAATTATTAAAATGTTACAAAAGTTTTGTACTGTAGTATTTGTCAGAGTTTAGTGATTGTAGCTTTCTTTTTATTGTTGTTACTTTGAATTTTTGAATTTGTACTTTAAAAAGTAAGCACATTTCCAAAAAAAAAAAAATTGTAAACATTGTTTTTTTTAATAATTACTATACAATGCATTGTAAGTAAAAGTACTCATAAATATTTAAATTCCCCAAAAAAATTATTTTTGTCTATAACCCCAAGATGAAACAATCTACCAATCAATGATTCAGTAAGCTTCTGTTAGTTCATTTGTAGGTTTGTTGTGTAAACTATGGCCACCTTCAGATTTTGTTTTGAACTAATAAATCATTATTATTTTAGTTTTAGTTTTCACTATCAAATGAATATAAAACAAACAACTAGTGTTAAAAATAACCACAAGACAGATTTAAAGCTAAAGCACAGCAATGCCACTACAGTATTCCTTGATGCAATGAATCTCAGAATCACTGAATTCAGAGATCTTAGGGAAACTTAATGTTTTGTTGAAAGAGGAATTTGCAATTTTTGTCACTCTATTAAAGAATTCCTAATAAGCTTTTTTTCATTAAGAAACTCAGATTGCTGACAATCATTTTTGTTTATTCTTTTTGTTTACAATTTGCATATTTTTTAAAATTAAATTGTCTGTTATTTAGAATGATATTACAATGGTGTCTTCTTGTGCTTAATAAATTTTATATATTTACATTTGTTACTATCATTTCATTAGATTTGAAAATTGCTTCATAATAAATCGAAAGATTTATTGTTGTTTATTTATATATAATATTTAGTGAATTAAATGTGAAGGTGTTTTAAGTTTCACAATCTTAGTTTGAAATGCTTGAGTCTGGCTTATTTATATATAATTTAAGCATAGAAGAAGGTGGGTCCCATCTTTTTTTTATAGTTCTGGCTTGTGTTTTAAAATTAAGAGTTCCATGTGCTGTCATTATTACATCTTATTGGCTGTCACATAAGCATGTTTAAAGTGCATCTTTCGAAGGTTTTAGCCTTTCACGTTATTACAATGTTGTCTGCTTGTGCTTAATAAATTTGATATATTTAAACAACCTTTTTATAAATAGGTTACTATAAGGCAAAAGATATTCCAGAAGACCTCATGGGGGAACAGTGAAAAGAAACAGCATTTTCCAGACATGCCAATGGACGGGTTTAACAATTTGAGCAGTTTTTCATCTTGATTTGACTCTATAGCTAATGATAAAAAGATAGTCATTTATGAATTTATGTTTGATAGTTGGTTGTATTGTGCTTTGAATTAGTTATCTGAGGAGGGGAAACACAGAAATTATGCTTAACCTAAATTGAAATCTCAGCCCTAAGCATGGCTCCATATAATATGTATAAACAGTAGTATATGTTAAAAAATGTAACACTGATAGTGATGAAGACCGCTTTACCACTAATCATAAATCTAACTCTAAGATTTATCCGCATTTTTTTTTTAAATCATCAAAGCTGTTTTAATTAGCAAAATAATATAACTAATACATATATATATAGTTTACGTTTGTTTTAGATACTGTTTTCTTTTAAATTTTGCTGATTTTTTTTATCAAAACAATTGCCTCCCTTCCCCCCTCCCCCATTCGTTCTTTTCTCAATCATTTGTAAATGCATTGTATTTTCTTGACTTTACTTTTTTAATATTGCTATTTATTGTCACTTTTATCATCATGCCACTGCCCTAATGTCATAGGAAACCATTCTTAAGTCATCTAGTGAGTGCTCTCAGACCCAGGGTCCAATTAATTTTCACTAACAGAATCAGAGAATTATTGGGCGTTAGGAAACAAATCAATCAGTCTGAATGATCACGGTTGAGAAAACATCCCAACATTAAAAAAAGTACAACTGCCTTCAAAACTGACAATTTAACAACTAAAATGTCAAGAAAATTTTTGATTGGTTGGTCAGTTGAACTATCTATGAAGGGAATCAGTCTTTTTCATCCTTTATGATAAATTGATATTGTTTCATATGTATAATAGCCTACTTTAACATTCTATGATTATATATGGGTTCATCAAATTTATCAATTTCTAGGAATGTTTAATTAAAAGAAAAAAAGGCAAATCTTTTTTCTTTTTTTTAAATATATAAATACATAAAACAAAATGACATGGAATGTACTTTCTAAAACATATTTCAATTTTCTCTTCATTACTAAAAAAATATTTCATTAAATATGAATACTTATGAATTATGACTTCAAATGTTCCTCTTTTTTCAGTGCATTTTTCATCTCAACCCTATAATATCTCAATTATTTACTAGTTCAGAATCTTAGACCACCTCTCTCATATACATATAATTAAATAAACCCAGACTAGTACCAAAATTTCATTATTAAGATAATCCTACAATTAGGTAATAAATGAGATTACAACAATTTATTATTAAGGCAACTCTACAGTTTGATAATAAATGGAATCCCACTTGCTAAAAAATTGTACAGTTGCCCTAACAACAGATTATTTATATTCCATTGGTTTATTTAGGTATAAGGGTTGTGTGACATGATTTATATAGACCCTTGTGACTCCATATATTTTTGCTGTCATATATAAAATGACTTTTACTGCAAAATGAATCCAAATATTAGGTCAATCATTCAAAGAGTTGTTGATGTATACATTATGGAAATAACAAGAAATGGTATTAACCATATGATAATCAAGTGCTATTATTTTATGGAAGAACTCAATAGCAGTTAATTCAATTTGTTATTAAGTAGAAAGTGGTTTAATAAGTAAATAAATATTGTCATATATATATATATATATATATATATATATATATAGAGAGAGAGAGAGAGAGAGAGAAACTTTTTCAGTGGTTAATATTATGTAATACAGTAGAAAGTGGTTTAATAAGTAAATAAATATTGTCAATCTGAAGAACAAGATACAACTTTTTAAGATAAAAAACTACCCATCTTAGTTCTTTTGTCTAGATACATTTACATAGGCTAATCTGAAGGACTTTGAAAAGAAAGCAGGAAGATCTTAAATTGATCATATTACATTTTTAAAGCTATATCAAATTGTCTTATATATTTTTAATGGACATCTACAACATTTTTTAATTTACAGCTTATCAATATCAAATAATGAAATATATAAATATTAACTTTTTTCAGTGGTTAATAAACCAGTATTGGGGTGCTAACCTAGTGTTATACATTATATTAACCACTGGGGACATTTAGGTTTACATACTTTATTATTTGATTTGATATTGGCAAGCTGTACATTGAAAATTTTCACAAATGGCAATTAAAATAATATAAAGCAATTTAAAATATAGCTTTAAAAAGTAATATGATAAATTTAAGATCTTTATACTTTCTTTCCAAAGTTCTTTTTGCTTATAAAATGAATTTAGGTAAAAGAAATAAAATGGTCTGTAAGTTTTTTCTTAAAAAAATTATTTTGTGCTTTAAGCTTAAAGTGTTTCCTTTACTTAATAATCCTGTTGGATGCTAATTTTGTGTGTATGTATACATATCTTTAAAGCCATTCAACACTTAGACAATTCCAATATTATTAATAATCAACAATTTCAAACTGTTATCAAAGCAACCTCCTTTTAACATATATATGTATCAATAATTAAAAATGTTTTGCGATTAAAGTAAAACATATCAGATGATCACCATCTTTTATACTAGCATATAATTGTTATTAAACAATGCAAAACTCTCCATTCTGATGAAGGCCACAAGCCAGAAACTAGTCTGGGGATATTGGATGAGTAGGCACTAGATAGGGATTTTATGCACAAGCCTTCTGGCATCCATTGATTACTCTGGTTGGCACATGGTGGCACTATGAAGAGTTTTGCATTGTTTGAAAACATATCAGGTTGTACAAGTCTTTGAAAGATTCTCATCCACTAAATAGGTAGCTAACAACTTTATAAAATCCCATTTATTTATTTTTTCAAAGTTTTAATAGTTGTCATGATTTGTAAAATATTAGTAGTAATATGTATGCTTCATATTGTAAATCATTATAATAGACTTCTAGGATGTATTAATCTCAAATAACAAGAATGAGAATTAATAAAATATTGCTTTCCTATTTCTGTGCTGCTGTTAAATCAGAATCTTTTTAATAACTTATAACAACATGATATATTTTTCTCATGTTGTAAAAACTCTCTCATTATTGATGTTTTCTACATGATAGAACTTAAAGTCTGTTTTACTATAATCTACTATATTTGAAATACATGCATTCTTCATATACCTGGAGCTTAATTGTAAATATAGAAAATTTGAACACTGACTATCAAGCACTCTCCAGCTATCCACACTATCTTCTACCACTGATACACATGACTACACACATGTACAAAAGATATATAATCACCAATATACATATTTGTGCTGAACCAGCATTCAACAGTATGTCCAGATTATCATCTCCACACACATATACAATCAGTGCTCAGTTTATATTAAGACAGCAAATTTTCATACTTTAATGGACAGGGTTCAATCTACTCTAATATACAACTCTTCAGCCATCCATACCATTAAAAATCTGATGATAGAAAGTCCAAATCCAATGCTGATGCCAATATTATTGTTATGCACATGTTGACCTCAAGTCACTATGACCCCTCATGTATAGGACCTTATCCATTTAAATCCATAGAAGAGGGATGGGCAGGATGTAGGCTTAATGTGTAATATTTGAAATACAGGCATTCTTCATATACCTGGAGCTTAATTGTAAATACAGCACTGATTATATATATATATGTGTGTGTATGAGAGATGATAATCTGGACTAATTGATGAATGCTGGTCCAATACAAACTATGTATATTGGTAATTATTTGTCTTTTCTACATGTGTATCAGTGGTATGAGAAAGTGTGGATAGTTGAATGGTGCTTGAAAGTTTGTGTTCAAATCCCCTATATTTATAATCTACTATATATATATATATGTTGAGACCTTCAGTTTTTGCAGTTAAACTGAATGCCAAGTATTATGGTGATACATTATTAAAAGAAAAGAAATTTTAAATAGTTTCACTTTCCAGTCAATACATTTTATTGTTAAATATTAGATAAAGTGCATCTGTAACTTATTAGTCACTTCATAATGGATTTTATAAGATAGTAATAACTTAAAAACAGTCTTATAAGTGCAATTTTATAATATTTAAACTTAATAAGTTAACTCTTTTATAATTATAAGTATGTAAATAGAGTTACTATTGATTTAAGGCATAAATAAGTTTAACCTATTAGAGTAGTAAAGCAAAAATAATCTTAGCTTAGCTGTCATATCCTTTTATTAAATTAAAATGGCACAAAATAACATTAAGTTTAAAATTTATAAATATTTGAACTAAATTCAAATAAAGACTATTATTTAATTTTAGTAGTATAATCCATTTACAATTTAATTAAAGTGTAGTAATAAATGTTGATGTAATAATATTGTAATCTAGTTTTAGTTAGAAAATCTTAAAGTTTAGCTAATTTGTAAGTTTTTTTTATTATTTTTAAACTAATAATTAGCTTGTGCATTTAAATTATTATTTTCATATAAAAAATTTAATAATATTATATGTGAGTGTGCATGCTTGAAAATTTATTATCTAAATAGTTCCTTGTTGGAAATTTAATGTTTTAAGTTAATGTTCTAAAATTTATCTATTTTAAAGAAGATACAACATAAGTTATATTCTGAGAAAACTTAAAAGAAAGAAAAGTTAAACAATATTTTGTTGTTATTGTAATAATATCTTTGTTAAATAATTTTAAATCTATGACAATTTATTTTAAATAATGTTTGATTTAAAAAGATGATGTAATACCTAATTAATTGATATTAAATCAATATAAAATTTAATTTCAGTTTATGGCATTAAATGTATGCAAAACCAGCAAAAGGAGAAAGAGTGAAAAAATCCATATATGGTAACAGTGCTATCAGAATATGCTGAAGACATGCACTGGGAATTGAAGACTTTAGAGAATCATTTAAGTAAGCTTCAATGTAACACTCACTTTTTTATAACAAGGTCATTTTTTTTATTTGACCAATAGATCAACACTTATACAAAAATGTAGACATTATTTGCAAGATTATCTTAAATGATTCTTTGGAAATCTAATATATGAATTATCATTTGAAAGTTCTGTAAATAGATTTATATAAAAATAGATAAATGCACCTCATAATCTTGTAAATAAATTTGAAGAGACATCAGCTCTAATCACAGTGTGTTATATGTTCAACTATTGGCTGTTGTACATATGAAAAAATTGATATATCAATATAAAATGTGTGCATGCCTACATAAGTGTGATTTATCAATTTTTTCCTATACAGTATAACTAAACAAAAAATATTTACTGAGCAGGGATTGTAACTGGTATGTCTTATTATTTGTTTGTATACATATGAAAGTATATGGACATATAATTTCTTATTGCATTTGAACATCTGATTTGTGATGTATTTCTGCTGACTAATAATCATTAGAATGATTGCTGGAGTTAATAAAAAATGGTTTTTATTTTCACACCGAGTCATTTAAAATTGCTCATTACCTATATGAATATTTATTTGTAATTAATCTGCCATTATATCTCTTTTTATGTGATGATTAGAGGCTCTGAAATATGTGCAACAAGTTATCATATGTTGGATAATGCCCAAAATGAGAAAATTCATAGTTTAACAGTTAGAAGTTAAATTTATCATTTCTATGGTCTGACAAGCAAATGTACCAGTTTTTCCCATAGCTGATAAATTCTTCCATGAAAGTTTCAAAGTTTTTCAGAGAACTGCCTTGTAGCAAATATATTTAATCATCCAATAAATGTTAGTAAAGAAAAATGTATCTATTTTTAACGTGGAAAAAAGCAATTTATTGTCCAATGTGGACCAAACAAATGAATATTAATGTATTGAGTGTAAACATAACATTCAAAATACCATGTAAAAAAGCATCAAACATCTTCAATAAGAATATCACTTTTATTTAATAATTAACATCAACAAATATTGTTTTACATGATTTACTGCACAGAATTCATCATTCTATAGAGCACAGTATCCATGGAATACAACTCAAATTTATCACTTGTAAATTTAATTCTTTAGTAGAAATTTTTTGATTATTTATTAAGGCAAAATTAAATATTTAGAATAATGAAATTTTTATTTAGAGATTTATCATTAAACTTTAGCTACCTCTTGTGCTAATAAGTAAATTGTTTATTCCCATCCATATACACTATTTATAAACATTACAAATATCTTGCATAACAAGGTCTCTCACTTTTCTCTTTTTCTTCTCTGTGTTTATAAGTATAATGTCTTTTTTCTATTACAAAGCAAATTTTTTATTTCATTTATCCACCTCATAATACTAAATTGTCCATTCACTTTACTACTGTTACACAATGCTTTATTTACCACTCTTTTTTACAGTTTACAGTTTCAATTACTGCAACAATCTTCTTCAGAACTTTATATCTCCTAACCTCAACTCTAAATTCAAATTTTAAAAAAAAATATTTTTTTTTAATCTTAAAAAAAATTTAAATTTAGAATTTAGAATTGAGATTAGGAGATATAAAGTTCTGAAAAAAATTGCTGGGGCAATCGAAACTGTAAACTGTAAAAAAGGGTGATAAATAAAGCATTGTGTAACAGTAATAAAGTGAATGGACAATTTAGTATTGGATGATATACATTTGGCAATGTAATAAGAAAGAGTAGTTATTTATCCACGTCATATGCAAACTATTTTTACATCTTTTAAGATCTTTTTGTATTCAGTTGGTAACATCAGTTGTTTTATTCTGTGTTAGCTTTTCCACTGAAGTAACAAAACTAGTTTCATCTCAGTTTTTATTTCTCAAGAATGTTAGTGATGATTATTTATGCTTCCCTCTATGTATTTTTTTTTTTTGCTCTTTCTTTATTATCCCTATAAAATGTTAAAGCCTACAAATTTAAAATTAAGCATTTATAAGCACATTTGTTCTTTTTTTTTCTTTATAAGCACAAAGAATTTGGAAATGTCAGCTGAGTGACTTTTACTGAATGATTAATAATTTCATAAATTTTATTTCTGAAAATCCACTGACCATTTCTAGCAGTTCTGATGCTTACTTTACTTTTTCTATTATATTGTGGCTCTTAGCAGTTTTTACAACTTTATGGCACCACATTTAAAAACAAACCTCATGATTTCTAAATTACTTATGTAATTTATTTTAATTTAACTGCTGCACATTTTAATCCACAAAGTACTTGCGATAAAATTTCTGATAAGGTTTTACAGTGCTATGCCGTTTTATCATATTTACATTTCATTACTATCTTATGGATGTCTTGACTCTACTTCGCAATGCTGTAAAGTTTTTAATTGAAGTAGAAATATGTCTAAAAGTTAAATTGATAAGATTGGAGCAGCAGTCACAATATCTGATAAAGGGAAGTAATCTGATAAAATCATCATCATTCCTCATGTTTAACCATTATCAATCCATTGCAGGATGAAGGTTTCTCCAAGTTCAATCTGTTTATTAGGTCTTCATGAAAACTCAACAGATATTTTAGTTAAGAGCTATCAGGCAACTGATATATCCTTTTTTGTCAGTTGCCTGATAGCTCTTAATTGAAATATCTGTTGAGTTTTTATGAAGGCAGAATAAATAGACTGAACTTGGAGAAACCTTGATCCTGCAGTGGATTAAACATGGTGAATGGTGGTGAATTTTATCAGATTACTTCACTTTATCACATACTGTGACTTTTTTTCTTTACAGCACGCCATTATTAAAGCAGGCAGTGGCTGATATTAGTAAACTTCACATGTGTTTTATGATTTGACTGCCTTCCATGTGTTCGACTGGTGTGGTTAAATTCTTAATGTCTACTTCATATGTTCTTGTTATTACAGCTGTTATTACTGTGAGTTAGTGAGTAGCCCATCCATGTTTGTATACTATATGAATAATCACATAATAATAACAGTTGCATGACAAGAACATATGGAATAGACATTTTTTGCCCTGTTCGATTCCCCTAAGGCTTCAAAAAATAAAGGTATGTTCAAATTGAAAGATTTGCCAAATGTGGGTATAAAAACAATATAAAAGTGCGACTAATAATATAACACACAAGTACATATATATGTGTGTGTGTGTGTGTATTAGAGATATTGTAGACACAAAATTATCAGTAAAAACATTTGCATATTTAGATTTACAATTAATAAATTTATTAAATCATCTCAAGATATTATTAATTATCATAATACTTATCTGCAACTACAAATTATGACTTCTTGTTTTATAATTGTTCTTATATTTATATTACGCTCAGATATGGGATTTACAATTAGTCAATTAAATTGTTTATTAATACTATCTAGAAACTTCAGGGAAATCATATGCCCGCTTTTTTTTTTTTTTTTTGCTGAGATCAAAAGAAATTTATCAGATTGTAATTAAAAAATAATAATAAAAACAATTAATGATTTTTTTTAGTAAAAAAGGAAAGTAATTATTGAAATTATTCATTTAAAAATATTACATTTTCAAGATTTGTTTTAAACTGTATAAAAGATCGATTATTAATTATAAATTTTAATTTAATTGTTTCTTTTCTTTAAAAATAAAATAATAAAACGAACAGAAAATAATTTAAAATAAAAAATAATTTTTCAAGAAACAATAAAATCACTTTTTAACAAATATGTATTTAATATCAAAATATATAAAGCTAACAAATATATAAATTAAAGAAGTCCAATTACATAATAAAATAAAACATTTAATCAAGTTATGAATATTTTGTTTAGACTATATGAATATAGTTGAAAAATAACTCAAACTTGAGGATTTCTTTGCAACGTGAAGACTTCCCTAACATCCTTTCAAAGAGAATCAGGAAGGGTAGACTCCCTCTCATTGTCTACAGAAATTTGATTTTTTTTCGCCCTCTAATTAATAAATGATATATAAGTTGATTTTTAGACGACCTTACCCGAAATGTTTTTTTTTTTTCAGTTAGATTCAAAACCATTAGCACGGTAGGCAATTTCCTAACTCTCTATATATAATACAATAGTAGTTTTATAGTAAAGGCACAGTAAATAGACAGAAATAGCAATAGAGATTTAAAACAATTTATGTGATTAGAATGGTGTCAAACTACATACAATAATGTTGTTAAGTTAGCAATTTAAAATTAAGAAAATAAATAAATTATATATTTATATTGTGTATATGTGAGGTGCGTGCATAAAAAAATATTTTGTGCTGAAACATTGACTCCTAAAAAAATAAAAATAAAATACACTGCTACCTTTTTCGTTCAATATTTAAAAGAAAAAGAAAATAAAGATATTTATATATAGATTAACCATATATTTCTTTACCACAACATTCCAGCATTTGAGAAATCAAAATAATCAGTGTATTGGTCCTCTATTGAGAGTTTTGCTAACTTAATTTTTTTTTTTTTTGAGTGTTAAAATTCACGTATATTTTTTTCTATTATTTAAATTTCAAAAAAATTCTCAAGAGTCTGGATAATTGAAAACAGGGAAATTTAAAACCTGCTAAACTCCCCAGTAATGAGTCTTCATTGTCTTCCTGGAGGTCTTGAATATCGCAATATTATTTTGAGAAAATATTAATGACTGAAAACTTGATTTTTTTGGGAAAGTTTATGATTATTTTTGCACAAAAATTGTCATAATTATTAGAAATCAATATATATATTATTACTTATTTATATTTTACAGACATGTTTTATTTTTAAATATAAATGGTTATATTTTTCTGAGTAACATTACAATAGAAATAATGGCAAGTACAATTTATTTAGAACACATCATTAATCATAATCTGTTAAAATATATAGCAATATCCTAAAAATTACTAAAACAAATTTACAGTTTTAAAGCACAAGTTGATAAATTTACCAAATATTGATCGTTATTCATTCACATTTTAAATACAAATGTCAAACCAATAACATGTTGTTCATGTTGCATATTCAATCTGCTCCTTCAAACAGCAGAATGACCAAATTATGTTTTGTTTTGATTAAAATCTAATTTTTAAAATAATTGTATAGTCAAGAATTGGTAGTTGATTGGTCAGCACAGCTGCCTTACAAGCAGTTGTCCTGGGTTTGCAGGTTTGCTTCCCATCTGATGCTTTGACACATGAAAAATAATAATAATAATAATTGTGAAAGTCAACTATGATTTTTTAGAATTTATTCAATTACAAAAATATTTATCAAATGAAGTCAAATTTATTATATTCTGATATAAAATAATGGTTTAATACTAAAATGAAAGTTGAAAACTTACAGTAAAGAAAAACAAAAAACTGACTGACTGATAGTGTTTAGATTACTAAAATTATTATGGATTGCATGCTAATTAATATAATTTTAAGAACAAAAATTTCAAAAAGCAAAGAAAATTAAATAAAGAAATTCTTTTATAATAACTTTTATATAAGTGCTTGGCTTTGGGTTGGTATTTTTAGATCTAGTGTCTGAACCTACCCTGACACCATTCTGAGGAATGCCAAACATGAAATCATGGTCAGGGGTTTGGGGAGGGGTTCCTGACAGAGATATTTTAAGTGCTGGCTCTGGCTAAGCATTTATCACAAAGCTTGTAGAGGAATTGGCAATCCTCATTGTTTATAACTTACAAGCTTAAAAGATAGGGTCATGTGATCTATGATTCTTATTTTGTCTTTTATAATACATCTCATAAAAAGAGAAAAACTGAATAAAAAAATTATACACCAATTAAACTATTTTAGGTGTTTTAAAAATGATTTTAATTAAAGATTAATCATGTAGTAATAAGGATTGAATGAACATAATTATTTTATGATTTAAGTTTGATTAATTTAAAAATTATTTTCCTTATTTTATTTGTGGAGTTTTATTATATTAATTAGATAAGATACTATGTTTTCTATAAGACCTGGATGAAACAGAATGAATAATTAAAAGTTAGGAAGATGAACTAAAAAAATTAAGGGTAATAAATTTTGTTAAAAAAGAAACAGGTAGTTGGGTTCTATATGATCACAAGAAAGTATACCAAATGAGTATCTTTCTAAATGATGAGAAAAATTTGTATTAATGCCAGCATATAATCCATGATGAAGTAGAGAAAATGTTGATTTTACCAAATTTTCTGAAGAGTGCAAAGAAGCAGATTCTATGTGCCAGAAGCTTATGTAAGATTTAGGATAAAAAATTACATTTCTACCAACAAATATTATATCTCAATTTAATTATATATATATATATATATATATCATTAAAAGCCAGTCAACACTTAAACAATCCCAATATCAATAACAATAAAGAATTTCAAACTGTTGTCAAGGCAACCTCCTTATATAGACACTAAAGACTGCAACTTGACCACAGAGATTAAAATTATTAATACAAAGAGTTTAAATAAACCTCTTTAAACATGTAAATATAACCTATTTTGAATACAGACTAATAAATAGACAATTATAATATTACAAACTGGAATTATAATTCTCAAATTGTACTCAAAGTAGTCCCTAAATAATAAGTGTAATAATGCACAAGGCTAAATGGGTTTGTAAGTAATAATTAAAAGCTAGTCAACACTTAAACAATCAAGTTACACTCTTTAGTCTCTATATAAATATATTAGAACATTAATAAAAGTGCTTCCACCTTTATTGTTAAAAGGAGGTTGCCGTAATAATATTTTGAAATTTTTGATTGTTGTTGATATTGGGATTGTTTAAGTGTTGATTGGCTTTTAATGATTATTTACAAACCCATTTAGCCTTGAACATCATATATATATATATATATATATATATATATATATATATATATATATATATATATATATATAATACTTTAAATACAATTATATTTTATATACCTGGAGTCTACTTGATATATAGGTTATATGAACACAGAATTTTAAGCTCCCTTCAGCTATCCACTCTATCTCATACAATTTTCTTTTTCCTCCTCCTTTTTTATGTATTGATTTCTATATTTACATATGATACCATTTCCAACTTTCTTATACACATAACAATACTTTTTTTTTCACCAAAACTTTACTCTTACAGTTTCAACTGTCCTGCAGTCATCATAAGAGCTACAATATTGAAATATATAATCATACAATTAATACATTATATTTATATACATAATCAATAACATACATCTTAGCCTGACCATGTAACCTGAATGCTTCTGGGTATTGACACAGAAACAGCGCCTCTTGCGGCCACATTACAGGGTCAAAACAAGAACCAAATAAGAAAATAAAATTAATTAAGAATAGAATAATAAAATGGAAAATGATTATTTATAATGGTCAGGCTAAGATGTATATTATTGATTTTATATATGAATATAATGTATTAATTGTATGATTATATATTTGGATATTGCAGCTCTGATGATGACTGCAGGACAGTTGAAACTGTAAGAATAAAGTGTTAGTGTTAAAAATAGTATTGTTAAATATATAAGAAAGTTGGAAATGGTATCTCATACAACTGATACACATGCATGTGAAAAAGAAAATAATTTTCAATATATGTATTTAATGCTGAACCAGCATTCATCAGTTGGTCCAGATCATCATCTCCCACAAATCAGTGCTTAATTTATATTAGTATAACAAATATCCATGCTTTAATGGGTAGGCTTCAATCTAATCTATTCTCCAACTCTTCAGCCAGAATATGATTAAAGGGAGCTTAAAAGTCTGTGTTCAAATTCCCTATATTACATGTAGACTTCAGGTATATAAAATATACTTGAATTTAAGATATGACAAATTCGGCCTTTATCCTGCCCACCCCTCTTTTGTGTATTTAAATGGACAAGATGCTATACATGAGGGGTTAGAATCACTTATGGGCTACTTGGGCATGACAATAATATTGGCATTAGCAAGGGATTTGGGCATTCAATTATGAGATTTTCAATAGTATGGATGGCTGAAGAGTTGGAGGGTGGATAATATTTATGCCTATCTATTAAAGTGTGAAAATTTCCTATATTAATATAAACTGAGCACTGATTTATGAGAATGATGATCTGAATCAACTGATTTAATTGGTTTGGTTCAAATTGTTTTAGGTTAAATTTGTTTGTTTTTTAAGAACAAAGCTTAATAAAAGTACATGGTTACAATTTTTTGCAAGTGCACATTAGTCAGTGAAAAAAGGAATTCATAGTTTAATTCATCACAATGTTACTATATTTTATTTGTGAATTTTCTCAATGGATTTAATGATGTTAAAACTTGTTTGGCACAATGGTTCCACTGCTTATGCTTTAGCACTAGATTCAAAAGCTCAAAGAAAGACAACCAAAATTCATTTCTGGATGTTAACATTACAGAAATACCATTAGAAATTTTTTTTTCTAGTGACTTTAATGTGTGTGTTGGTACAAATAGTAAGATTTGGCTAAATGTTATAGGGAGTAATGTTATTAATATGGTAAGCTCAATTGTTATGCTGCTATTGAATTTTTGAAACATGTGGATTAACTATTACAAATACTTTGCTTAGGGAACAATTGCCATAAAGGAACATGGATGCACCCAAGCTCAAACTATGACATTTAATAATTTTTTCTATTTATTTAAAAACAATTCATATTATGCAATCATGTGCAGATTTTGGGATGGATATAGTATACTCCTAAATTAAAATGATTACTAAATAGATCTTATTCCATTCCTATTTGCAATAAAATTGATGTTTATTCCTTAAAGATATCTATTATTCAAGATAAATTTTAAATGTTATTCAACACTAAAATTGTTTATTTGGAATTTAAGAATTGTCATATTACAGAATAAAATTCTCTTTAGTGCATTACAAACATGGTAATTCTATCTTGGATTAATAGCTGATTCTTTGATATATGTTGCATTTTCTGTTTGGCAAAATAATAAATATGAAGTTTCATAATAAGTATAAAAGATTTAAAGACAGAAGTTGTGTGACTGTCCACGAACACATAAAATTGATAGGTGCATTCAAACAGCAAGTGGACTTGGTCCTAATATATTCAGAAATGGCACTCTCTTATTTTATGACAATAATATTTTGAAAATTTTTGAATGATGATATAAGAATTGAGATGGCAAATTTTAATGCTACATTTATTTTATGTTTTCATTTATATTTGAACAAAAGTATCCAGCTTATTGAAGTCAAAATAGCTCTCTGTAATCTTGAAAATGGAAAGACTTCAAAATCAGATTAGATATATATGGCATTGATATGTCAGCTTCAAAAGTATTGGATTTTTAGGCATATATGGATTTATGAAGTTGTGCATCTAATCTTAAATATACTGCTATTGTTTCAGTTTTTAAAAATAAGAAAAATAGATAAGCTTGTAGAATTTATCATAGAATACGATTTTTATCAATTACAGGAAAGGGACATCTCAAGGATTTTGTTAAATATGTTTTTTTCCAGTTATAGATAAATAGTTACCAGAAATTCAATATAGCTTTAGAAAATCAAAAAACATCATAGATATGTTTTTTTTGTTGTTGTTGTCAGGAAATTGCTGAAAAATATAAAAAAACAAAACAAAATGTAGTTTACATAATACATTGATTTATTTAATCTTAACCTAACATGTCTATGGTATTGTTTAAAGTTAAGTTGTTGCTCACCAAAATTTATTAATCTTATACAACTTCTACATGACAAAATGAGAGGAAGGGTTATTTCTACAGGCAAACAAATGTGAGACATTTGACATGAAAATTGGTGTCAAATAAGAACTTGTACTTGCTCTAACAATGTTTTTATCTGACTGTTGAAATGGAAACTATTTTAAATAAATGTATAAGTCAGGATGAAAATGGTGAATTTTTTAATTTGAATTGATTAAAAGTGGCAACAAAATTTCATCTTTTTAAATTCTGGACTTTCTATACAGTGATTATTGTGCTATATTTGTTGCTTCAAGAAATGATCTGTAGAATGTATTTTAATGTTTTATGCAACATAAAAACTTTGGGTTAGCAATCAATGTTCAAAATATTCAAGTCCTTTAACAACCAGTGATTGAAAGAAAATCAGCAACTTTTAGCTTGGATGATTGGTGGCTTGACAATATGAGTTGATATAAATATCTTGGAAGATTTTTAAAGTAGGAATATGGATACAGATTTTGAGATGCACACATTCTTATGTGTTGCTGCTATTTTTAACAAGTTAAAAGAGAGCATATGTTTTCGCAGTAAAACAATCCTTGAAATTAATTGTAAATCACTATAACATCATATGACCACTATTTCTTACTCCTACACAATCTATTAGCACAGTAACAACTTTTTTCGTATAATATTGCCATCTAGTGAAAGCCACAAGGTCCCTGACTGATGGAAGCCATAAGATAGAAATCAATGTGGGATATTGGATGAGTAAACGTTAGATAGAAATTTTTATGCACTAACCTTCTAGCATTCATTGATTATTATGGCTTTTACTCACTGGCAATATTGTATGGAGAATATTGCTACTGTGAAATTAACTTTATATGTAAAGCTATTATTTTGCTTAATAATATTGTACAAAAGTGAGATTTGGACACATTATTAACAATATAAAAGCGTTAGGAAAATTTTGTGCAAGGTTGGTATATTAATGTTAAAAATACAATAGGAAGACTAACATGTTCTTTTTCTGGGTGTGGGACTATAGATTCCACTATTCTAAAATCATATCTTCATTAAATTGGATATGTGATATAAATGAGGAATACAAAACTTCCTCAAAGATATTTTACTTTAAGATGGTTTTTGTGGAAAAGATAGTCCTCATTTTTATTTAAAAATTTATCTAAATATTCTAGCAAAGTACAATATTTGTTGCTTTCATTGACAAAACTTTGGTGAGATATAGTTAAATATGATCCTGAAGTAATTTAAAAAAAGTTATCTCTAAAAGAATTTAAAAAACAATATCACAAAATGTTGGATAAATAGAATAATGCATGGGCACAGTCTACAAATAGGGGTATTTCTGCTTAGATTGGTTTATGACTGTCATCACAAACCCATTTCTAGTATACTATTTGCTTTTGTTATCCTTTTTTCGTGTTGGAATGGCCATATTTCTTTGCTAGTGGCTGTTATGGAAGGTAACACATACGTATACACCAAGGCTTGAATAAAACATCAAAAAAGTTTAATAAAGTTAATTAGTAGTTTTACTTAATTAAATATAACTATATATGTATTTATACTGTTCTTAATTCCCAATGTATGAAAATGATATCTCTTATGAAATAAATCTTCAAATTTAAAGAATAATTGCAAACGACTACAATAATATATTGGAAATATATATATATTCTTTTTTAATTTTCATATTATGTCATTTGTATGTGTTTAATTTTTGTTGAGAGATTGTAAGCGATTTTATGCCCTTTATGATGGATTACAATGAAAAACAAATACCTATTTATTGTTAATTTATAAAGTTGTTTGTTTGTTTAAAAAATTATGAGTTAAGAAGAAAATACTGTACAGTTCTAGAATAGTTCCACAGTTGTAGTGATATAAATCTAATTTAAACAATCTGCGGATGTAGTAAAATAACTTTCAAATTATGTGCTATGATTTATTTATATATGTTGATATCAAAATTACACTTCATTATGTAATATGCTTTATTCATATGTACCCATATTAAATAAAATACTTCAACAAAACAATTTACATTAAGAAGATTATCAACTAAAAGTTGAGAATAACTTAACCTATATCTAGAGATACATAATAGTGGATTTACTGCTAATCAAATATATTTAGATAGCTTGATAAAGGCATATTTAGACAAGTACTTTTGTTATTTCTACTGATTATCTGGCATTATAAGTTACCTTTTATATAGTTATTTATTTTTACTTTGAATATTCTTTTTTATATTTATGCTTAAATGAATCAGAAATAAAACACATAATTGCAATACATATATTTGAACTCAGACTTTCAAGCTCTCTTTAGTCATCCTCCATCCTTTACAATCGATACACAAGACCACTTACATGTGAAAAAGATCAATGATATCCAATAAGTGTATTTCATGCTGAACCAGCACTCATTGGTTGGTCTGAGTCAACATCTCCATCATATATATATATAATCAGTGATTGGTTTATATTAAGATCGCATGAAGAGTTGGAAAGTGAAGAAGATTATAGCCTGTCCATTAAAATTTGAAGATTTTTTATCTTAATATAAACCGAGCACTGATTATATATATGTGTGAGAGATGTTGATTGAACCTAACCAACTGATGAGTGCTGGTTCAGCATGAAATATGTATATTAGAGATCATTGATCTTTTTCACATGTATGTGATCGTGTGTATCGGTTGTATAGAATGGAGCAGATGACTAAAGGGAGCTTGAAAGTCTGGATTCAAATCCCCTCTACATCTAGTTTAAAGAATATATACTATAATTGTATTTAAATATTAATATAAATTTTTTTTCAGTAGAGGGATTTGAACTCAGGATTTTTAAGTTTATTCGTCCTCTACTCCATCTCAAGCAACCTAACACATGATAACACGTATCTTTTTTTATATGTGTGTGGGCATGTGTATTAGTTGCTTGAAATGAAATTGAGGAGAAATAGACTGAAAAATTCTGAGTTCAAATCCCTCTACTTTATATATGAAATATTCAGTATATGTAAGTTACATACTGCCTTAGAATTAAATATATAAATTTTTATGTCATATAGATTGCAAACATAACCAAATTCATTTTAACTTGTATATGTAATTAATTCTCCATGAATTTCAATAGATAATTCACATTTTTTTATCTTATTATGATTAGAATATGTTTATAAACAAAACAAAACTCTCCATACAGTATTGCCACCCTGTGCCAACCAGAGTAATCAATGAATACCAGAAGGCTTGTGCATAAAATCCCTATCTAATACCTACTCATCCAATATCCCCAGACTAGTTTCTGGCTTGTGGCCATCGTCAGTGAGGAGCTTTGGATCTGAGAGCACTGCACCTAGATCTTAGGATCTAATGCTTTGTTTATAAACAATTATGTGCTAGTATAAAATAGTGATCATGTGATGATTAGAATATGTATTAAAGATCATAATAAAATTAATATTTTTAATAGAAAAAAATAATAAATGAAATTTACTCATTTAATGTTTTTAAAACATATTATTTATCTAAAATAAATTAAATAAAACATATTATTTTAAAATAACTTTTATTAATAATATACTTTCAAATTATACGTAGGTGTAAAAGAATTTACATGAGTCATCAAAATAACTTTTATTAATAATATACTTTCAAATTATACGTAGGTGTAAAAGAATTTACATGAGTCATTAAAATATTTTGAATAGATAATAAAATAAGTCCAACTGTATTTTGATATTTATTTCAGTTTGAATGATTAGTTCAATGGCTCATGTTTACATAAAACAGTTTTTCTTACAGATTACATATTTAATGAAAAATAAAATCTTTATGATAAATATGATCTAGTGAAATAATAAATAATTAAATGGAATTTAATATAGTAGATTAATGTGATTCTTGTATTACCTAGATAAACGTAAGTTCGCACAGCTGTTTTACAAGCAATTGTCCTGGGTTAGCGGGTTCGCTTCTCGGCTGATGCTATGACACATGAGAAAAAAAAAAGACAAGTGATGAGAAGCATTTTTTAAACTTGTGCGAAAGATAATAGATGGGGAAGGGGGCGCAATCCATCTAATAATCATTATTTATGTATATTTGCAGAGGTTAATGGTAGTTAAAAATTTGCACCAATATCCCAAGATTAAATATGCACTTAGCTGATATAATCATGCACTCTTAAGAAGGAAGTAAAAATCCTTGATTTCTGAAGATGAAGCTAGCCAATGCACAGTCCTATTTTCATAGGTTATCATAAAAGAATTAGATTATAAATCAGTGATCAGTTTGGATTAAAAAAATACTTATTAGATCATATGACTTAAAGTATTTGAATTAGGTGCATCTTCATTACTATTCAAGAGTTTTAGTGTTAAATGATATTACATCTTTAACATTTATGATGTTACCTGACAGTTTTTTTAATATTTATCCAACAGCTCAAATAGAAATTATGAATAAACTATTTACATTATTTGTGTCACAGTGCCTAGGAAAAACATGTAATAAATATCCATAAGCTGACAAAAAATATAAACTTGATATAATATTACTATGTAATAAACTTCAATGTCTAATTAATTATTTAGTTTTAAAATTTCAGATTTATCAAAGATAACAATTGTTTTTGAAGACAGCAAAAAGTAATTAAGAATCTAAAACTGGGCAAATTATCACATGATAATAATTGTGTAAGTAAATTTATAAAAACTTATGAAGGGATTCGAACTCAAACTTTCACATGACCCACTACTGAAAGTAGTGGGTCATGTAAAAGTCTGAATTCGAATCCCGCATATATTACATATATAAATGCAGGTTTAAGCCTGTACAATGTATTAAAACTTATGAAGTAACTGAAATACAGGCTTATTATATACCTGTGTCAATATATGGGAATATATAGGGTATATGTGCACAGACTTTCACACAATCTACCTCTCACTCTTTTCAACATATCTGTGATATGAGATAGAGTGGTGAGCGGTGGGTCATGTGAAAGTCTGTGCTCATATACCCTATAAAAACTTATGAAGTTAATTATGTGAACAGTTAAAAATTATATATACAAATGATATTGCTATTTGATTTGTAGAAAACGATCTAATGGCAGTGTTGTAAATATTGTTATGTTTTTCTTTTCCTATCATTGCTATAGTATTGTTGAAGTCATTTGTATTATTATCTTTCTTTGTCAAGTAAGAAGACAGAGCTTGATATGTTAGAGCTTCTTCTATCTCAATTTTGGTTTTGCATACATTTACTAATTTCCTTTTCAACAAGATCATGTCTCTTCCAATATATATGCTGCTAATTTTATTACTTTTGCAAATAAATGCTTGCTATTAAATGTGGAACATTGACAATATCTAATAATTCTGAAACAATAATTTTCATATGCATATACTATAAAAAATTTCAAGATCAGACTATGTAGAAATTATTTTAATAATCTTGAAAAGAACACCCTCTATGTTGATCTATGAGTGAGATTTAAAAATGAACCCACTTTTATTTGATTCCCAAAATCTCATCCAATAAATCATTAATATTTTGGAAAGATATAAAGTTATATCAGCTCCTGTTTTGAGATTGCTGGTAATTTAATTTTCTCTCTCTTTGAAATATCAATGATTAATTAGGTACTTCTATAATTTGGGAACAAGATAAAAGTATGCTCAATTTTTATCAAGTTAGTAAAGTAAAGTAAGAGGGCATTATTTCCCTATACAATCATCACTACATCTGATTGGCTGCCATACAAGCATTCTAAAAGTGTATGTGAAAGGCTTTCAGTCTTTCAATTTAATTACTAAGTACTTGCACTTAATGAATAATATTTACATATGTTACTGTCAATTCATAAGATCTGAAAATTACTTCATAGTAAATTGAAAGATTTTGTGTTGTTGATTTATAATTAATACGCAGTGAGTTAAATGTAAAGTTGTTTAAAGCTTCATGTTCTTAAATCAAAATGCTTCAGACTTGCATATATATAAATTTAAGTAAAGAGAAGGGTGAAAGCACTATTTTCTTATAAAATCTGTCTTGTGTTGTGACTCAAAAATTCTCTATACAGTCATCATTACATCTGATTGGCTGTCATACAAGCATTCTAAAAGTGCATTGCAAGAAGTTTTCAGCTCTTCAATTTAATTAAAATCACTTATAATTTTCACTTGTTAAGTATTCTTATAGTACTTGCCATGCATAGTAACATCTGACTTGTGAGAGATTCTTATAATACATGCATATAAAAATTATTATTTCAGCAATATTATATATAATATAAAATCACTATATCAGGGAATAAAGAATAAAGTTAACTTAACCTTTTAACATATTGATATTTCCATTGTTCTCTCTAGTAATAATTTTTCATAATCATTCAATCTTTGATTTTAGAATTAAAACTATTCTATATTACAATTCATTAAACTGGGCTTCATTTGTTAGAAATATAAATTTATAAATAAAAAATATCCTAAAATATATTTTAACTTTTCAAATTTTGGGGAAATAATAAAATGAATCTATAATGAAAACAATGGATTTATTTTTCATTGGATGGTTGTCTGCCAAGCCAATTAAAACAAATGTCATTAGCGATTAGTTTACAAGGTATTTTTATCAAACCAGTGATAGTTTATTTTATTAGTATCATGAATGTTTAAAATAACTTCTATTTTTAAAATTAAAATATATTCATTCAAAAAAAAATGTAATTACATATACTTTCCTTTTAAATAAGCATTATACAATTATTTTCTAAAAACTAATCTTTAATTTTTAATAAACAAAGCAAAAAATCAATTTTTTTGCTATTCCAAAAATTTTTTTGAAGAAATTTTGCAAACAATCTTAAAACTGATCAACAAAAAACTCAAACTATCATCAACATAAAAGATGGACTAAATTATTTTGAAGTTATCAATTGTTGAAAAATAGTGATCTCTTTATATTTTTGAACTAGTAAATTAATATAGGTTAGTTCACATTATGCCTTTAAAAATAGTAGTAAAATATAATTATAGATAGCTAGCTGTAGGAGTAAAAGAAAGCAAATGTCAAATATCATTATCTCTAAACAAACAATCATGGTTATATATATATATAATGAAACAGATTGTGTTTCATAATTTGTTTCATTAGAGACAGCAATGTTGATGGTATGTTTATATGTAATTAAAATTAAAGAAGAATAAACAGTTTAAATGTGCATACATAAATATTTAAAATAGAGTCTAAAATCAGTTAAATGTCAATTAAGTGAAGGATACTAGCTTGACATTTTGAAGTTATTTAAAATTGATAGTTTTTGATTATACATACACTGGCCGCTAGGTGACGCCACAGAACCACAAGAAGTCTGCAAGTGATAAATTTATATACAAAGATGTGTGTTGTGGGAAATATATATATATAATTATTTAAATTTCAATGCAGTTTATACTTAGGGGATTATAAAATAATTTTAATTAAGAAAGTATTTTTGAATCAATATGTAAGAATAAAAAACAAAAAAAACATTTTTAATATATTTGTGATCTTATATTTTTATGAATAAAAAAAAAGTACTTAGTTAAACATCCTACTTATAAATTTTTGTACATTCTATAGTATCAGCACAAGTATTAAAATGAAATTTCACTAGAAAAAAGGAAACAGCTTCAAAAGGAAGAGTAACTGTTGGCAGTCTTCACACTAGTTGAGCAAGGATATTTAAAAAAGTATATATAGGATTTTTCTTTAGTGTGCCAGAGCCCAATATGTATTTGGACAATTCTACTTGCTCAAGCAGAAGTGCAACCATGAAAACAGCTGGATCTGCATTGAGTACCCCTATGCTTTATCTTGTCTATATATATATATATATAATCATAAATGGATAAAATATGCTGTTGATATATATATATAAAAATCATAAATGGATAAAATATGCTGTTGATAGAATTCATCTTATATGCATACTTAAGACCTATTTCTATATATATATATATATATATATATATATATATATATATTGTAAGGGTAAGAAAAGTAGAGCTGCTTTAACCTAACCTACTCTTCTAGATTGCTACTAAGTGACTTACTCCCCAAACCTCACTAGAATTTAATCTTAATGTATGCCCAGTGGTCAGGGAGAGAAGAGACCACAAAAAGGAATTTTTACATATATAATGATCAGATGTACATACGTATGTTACAAAAGAAAACAATACTAAGTGGTTTTATTTATAGTGAATGAAGGACAACACAAACTTTTATTATTTACATTAAAAGAATTCATACAATGTTTTATTAATAGTGTCACAGGCTATTTTCACTGCAACCGGATAGACATATTTGAAAGATCCATTGATCGTAATGATAAGAACAGACAAAATTTTACATTATCATTTCTTTCTTTAAAATATTCCAGCCAATGGAAGTGTTACATAAAAGAAATCAAGAGAGAGAGAGAGATGATTCATTAACTCTGTGGTTGGAGAACATAGAAATAAATAGGTGGTCAAACTCAACTAAACACTTTGGACAGGTTTAAATCACCGCCCTACTTATGATTTAAGAAGAATGATAAAGTGACCCCAGCAGGAATTTCCAGCTATAATTGAAACATTTCGATGATATTTTGAGAAAGATTTCCTAATAAATATAAATATATAAGACCATGCACACAGGCGATAGCATATAGTGGGCTGTGAGGCTCGAGACATAACAGTTACCAAGAGGTTACCACAAGACTGGATAGCTCTCCATCTCTAAACTAGGTTAGATAGAAAAATCGAATCCGTTCGCTAAACGCGTGGCCCGGATTCAGGATCAGAGTTTTTGTTGCTTATGTCCAGTTACGTACATTTAAGGAACTGAGATCGACATGAGATCCCAAACAATTTATTTATTTTTCAGAAGGTCCGAATGTAGGTATGTTAACCTAAGCAAACTTGGCAAAAGAAGCACTGTAATTTATGCAGAGCGGCCCAGTAGATCACCCGAGGCATGATACTGTATAAATACGGTCAACGACCTTTAAATTTAAAAAAGAAACCCTCTGCAAAATATATATCTTAGGAAAGCTCAACTATCACTGAAAATCCGCAGAAAAATAGTAACTTCACCTTTATAAAATTTGAATTAATAAAAAGAACAAGTGGGCGGATATTTTATTTATTTAGTTGAAATTTAACCCATTCACCACTAAGCCAATGCTATTTAATAATTTTTTAATACATATTGTCAAAATGTACTCTCTCTTAGTACTAAAATATAAATGCGAACGTTTTATTTCACGCTCTTTAAAAGATAACTTTAAATTTGTAACCCTTCATTGACTAAAATATACTGGCATTCGATAAGGATCTTTCTTTTATATGTATATAAAAAAAAACTAAGTTAAAGTTTGGAAAGTTTTATAATAGAATATCTAGCAATTTAAATCTTGATTTTAAAATAGTTTTGCACTTTCTATGATTTGCTTCCTTTTCTTTCTAAATAAATATTTATATAAAATAAATAACTTAATTACGGGAGTATAATGGCGGAAAGTTAAACAAAGTATTTTTCAATTAAATTAATAAGAACTATGGCCGCCATTATATATAATAACCCCTCCCATTACGATATAAAAAAAAAGAAAAGAAGGCAATTAATGAAATATAATTTCACAAGATTCGAATACATAGATTTAAAAAACATATATATATATATAGAAAAGCATAAATATACATTGAAATTGCAAATTACAAAGATATTTTAATAATTTATGGGAACGTTACCGGTAACTAGATGGGTGGGTCAAAATGAGTTCATTTGATGTTTCCCTGCAGGTCTTCTCGGTTCTTCAAATTTGTTTTTCCATGTTTTTGAGGGCAGATTTTCACAGATACAGGGCAGATACTTTTGTTCTCTGGCTGGCTTACATGATTACGACTCCTGCATCAGGAACAGCTCAGGAGAGCGAAGGCAAAGAAGTTACCCCTGCATTTTTGCAGAGCAACACATTTCTGGATTCTTTTATTTGTATGCTGAAAGAATAGAGTGCAGCTTGAAGTAAGTACAGCAAGCAAGAGTTCGCTATATTGTCCAATCTTTCAGCAAAATTTCTTCCAACAAAATTCTTAAGATTTCTCTCTGACCTTCAGCACAGGTTACCAGCAAGCATAAGACCAAGAACAAAAGAAAAGTTCTTTATTTATACCCTTTTTCCATTATGTTTTTAATCTGCTAATTAGTAGCCAATCATGCCCGTTGTTTCAAATTTTTCCTGTTATCTATTTTTATCTAATTCAGAAAAATGTTTTACTAATTAAATTCCTTTTCCTAATGGATTCTATTTAATTAAGAAATTCATTGAATTCTACCAAATATATTTTAAAAATAATTGCAATTATAATTTTAACTTTCTATATTTTATTTTATTAAATCTTTTAATTTAGGCAACTATTTGAGAAAACGATAAATTTAGTTTGAAAAAGAAACATACATTCACTGTGGTTGGACTTAGGGTCTTAGTTAGTCCACAGTGAATGGTGAAGCCAGCATATGTATATTTATATATATATGCACAGCTTCATATTCCTAGAACCCATTAAAAAAAACAAGTAAAAAAATGACTAAAACTACGGTTTTGCAGAGAGAAACAGAGTGATCTGGAAAGAGCGCTCCTATTATACAGAATATTAGTGTATGTACATGACATAATACTGATATGTGCAGTTTCTAAAAACAAACTGAAAGTTTATAATCATACTGATAAATAGATTATATTAACAATAAAAAAAACTGAAAGTTTATCATAATACTGATATATAAATTATATATATATATATATATTAAAAGAGAAGTATATAATAATATTAATTAATATATTATAGCAATAGCAATATTTACAAAACATACACACTAAAAAAAACTGAAAGCCTATAATATGATTTCATTGTCCATATGATGCGTCCTGGTCATACCTTGGGGTTCATGTAAAAAAAAAATTACTTTTGAATGGAGCACTCTATTTAAACTATTTTTTTTCAGTGGACCTTCCTCTCTGGGCCTTGTTATTAGGTCTTTTCTTTGGTCTCTTCATTATGCCCTGATATGGCTTTAATGATCTTGCATTAAATGGCCCTGTGGTTCCTTTTTCATTTTCCAATAGAAAAGCATTCTCTCCCAATTTCCTTTTTATAATGAAAGGTCCTTCATTTAGAGGGAAGAATTTCTTGTATTTTCCCTGTGATGGTTTGCTTGTATGCAGTGTGCAGACCCATACCTGTTCCCCAGTTTGGAAATGGTACGTCTTATGTTTCGTTTTTTTCATGCTCTTTTGTGCCATCTGTTCCAGTCGCCTTCTAGAATTAGCTTGATCTCTATCATGGTCAACTATTTCTTGCTCTAGTGGCAATAGTGTTTTTATAAATCCTGGGTCCTGTGTTCCAAAATGAAGTCTCATTGAGGAAAAACCTGTAGATTTGTTTATGTTCTGGTTTAAATGTTTTACCACTCTGGGTGTTTGTTTAACCCAATTTTTATGGTTATTTTCCAAGTAAGTATGGAATAATCGGTTCAGCATTCTCATGACTCTCTCACAGGGATTTGACTGAGGATTTCTTATTGATGTTAAAATATGTTTAATTCCCTGTTGGTGCATCCCTTCTCTCCATTGTTGAGATGTGAATGCTGACCCATGGTCTGAGAGAATGGTTTTTGGTTTGCCTATTTCAACAAACTGCTTTGAATGCAGACTATGTGAGTCTGCCTGCCGTACGGGGTATGCTGATACATACTTCAAAAATATGTCATATGTCACAAAAAGAAATTTAAAGTGGTTAAAAGCAGGTAACAGCCCATAGTGATCCACTGCCCAAAGCTCATTTGGACCTGTAGGTAGTATTGGAGTAACTATTCCCATGTAAGACTGGTTAGGGTGTTTACTCTGAGCACAGATCTGGCATTCTTTAAGTTTAGTCAGTATACTAGAGTACATCGCTTCCCAATGAAACTGATGGCAGATGGCACTCTCAGTTTTCCGGGGCCATAGTGTCCACATAATTTGTGCACATGTTCAATGAGCCGCCCTCTAATTTCTCGTGGTATTAGAATTTTCGAAGGGTTTGCTAAATAGCATGTTCTATACATCAAGATGTTATCTTTGATCCGGTAAGGTGTCTTCCATCCTGGTACCCATCCTTTCTCTAGTCTCTCAATGATAGGTCCATATTTTATGTCCATTCTTTGCAACTTGGCCAAATTTTTCAAATCGTGTTCTATTAAGTCATCCATGCCAACAGACATTGTTGCTATACACATTTCTTCTGCTACCAGGTTGTGTGGCTGTACTTCTACTGGGTGATGGTTCAAGATGTCTGCTACTATGCTCTCTGTTCCAGGGCAATAAATTACTTTTATAATTAAATTGTTGTAAAAACAGACTCCATCTGATAAGACAGTCATTGGTGAGATATCCTCTATTTAGGAACTCAAGACATCTGTGGTCGGTGATGATGATTACTTCCGAACCTAATAAAAACTGTTTAAACCTCTGGCATGCCCATACTATAGCCAGAGTTTCTTGTTCCGTCATGGGGTAATTGGCTTCTGCCCCATGAAGGGTTCGACTGCAAAAATAGAGCACTTTATGTGTGTTCTGTTCATCAATTTGAAACAACACTACCCCCAAACCCTTTTTGCTACTGTCAGTTTATAAATAAAAAGGGCGAGTGAAGTCAGGATGGTGCAATATCACAGTTTGCAGAAAATTTTTCTTAATCTTTTCGAAATCCTTCTCATGTTCTATCGACCATTTCCAATGGCGATCCTTTTTAAGAGATCAAGTAATGATGATGCGTCTTGTGCAAAACTTTTATAGAATTTATGGTAGAAATTGCATATGCCCATAAATGACCGTATTTGTTTACGATTAGTTGGTGTGGGAAAATTCTTAATGGCTGCTATCTTGTCTGGGTGGGGTAAGATTCCTTGCCCATTAACTAAATGTCCCAGAAAGGTAATCTCTTGTAGAGCGAAATGTTCTTTGTTACACATTCCTGGAGGAATTTTTTTAAATGTAACAAGTGTTCTGCTATATCAGTGGAAGCAATGACCACATCATTGACATAACATACCATGTGTTTCTTTATTTTTTCTGATAGGGCCTGATCTAGGCACCATGTTAATCCCGCACCATGGTTGATCAAGCCAAATGGCATCCGCTTGAATACATATGTGTGCCCTTCATATCTGAATGCCGTATATTTCTTGTCTAGTGGATCCAGAGCTATTTGCCAATAACTCGATGTTAAGTCGAGCATATGGCGAGACGAGCGAAAACATTCTGAAGGGGAGGAGGTATGTCTCTTTCAGGGATAGTAATGCTATTCAATTTTCTCGCATCCAGACACACTCGTATAGATCCATTTTTTTAACTGGTACGATAGGGCTGTTGTAAGGTGATGAACTTCTTTCTATAATGCCCCCTTCTATCAAGCTTTATAATTGGGTTTCCACTTCTTCCTTATACTGATAATGGATAGGATATGTCCTTGTGTGGAAATAGGTCTCTTCCTTGACTTGTATCCTATGCACATATCCTTTTATAATCCCTGGTACTATTGAAAATGCCCTTGCATTTTCTGATAGCATTGTGCTTAGTTTCATTTTATCCATCTCAAAGTCAAGCAATGACTGCTTTATTTTTTCTTCTATTGATCCCAAGTCAACTATCTCTTGTATGCATCCTACTTTGGTAGCATAATAATTTGTTTGACTACCGAATGGTACTCCTTCTTCATAAAACTGGAAAATCTTCTTAGCATAGTTTATCTCTGATTGATGTTCCCCCATAAAATCGGATCCTAATAGTGCATCTTGTATAAGTCCTGCCATTATCAAAAATGGATGACTTACTCTAGTAGATTCTATTTCTATGTCAAGCCACACTTGATGGGTTTCCATTTTAGCCCTTTTGCCATTTGCTAACCTTGCTTGAGTGGACTGCATGGGCAAAGTGGGTAGAGTCTTTACTTTTTCTATACCATCATACCATTCTTTTGATATCAGTGATACTTGACTGCCTGTGTCCAGTAAAGCAATTACTGGGACATCTTCTAGTAATACTTCAATTTTCAGACAAACTTGTTATGGAGACCGGTGATGGGGCTTCTCCTCCTCATAGATAACTGTTGTTGTGCTTGTCCCTTTTTCCTGCAGATTCTGTTGCAAATTACTGAAATCCACAGCGTTTAGGAATTCTACCAATTGTTCTATCCCATAGTTTCGACAGGCCAACATCAGTTGCTGTATGTGGCGGGGCATATTGTGCCTTATAGTCCTAATGATTTGCCCTTCAGACAATGAGAACACTTCTAATGACTTCAACATTGATGCTTGATGAAGGAAAAACTGAGTATAAGTTTCTCTCTTGGAATTGTCATATTTTTCCTGTGATATCCAGTAAAATATCTTGTTCTGCCACTCCTCACTCCAGAAAATCCTGAGCAAGGCCACACAGTAGTCGCTGAATGTAGTTGGTTTGTTGTTTTTGGCTGTCCACCACTCCCAGGCCAATCCCTGCAAATGGTTAACTGCAATTGATAGTTTTTCATCTTCTCTGAGTCTGTGGAACATGAACAGCTCTTGTAAACACTGCAAGTGCACCATGGGGTTTTCTTCTATGTCACCGTGAAAAGGTTTGATGTGAATCGATCTTGTCACACTTGGGATGTCTGTTCTTTCCATGATTTTTATCCTTTCTTTATTTTCACATTGAGTAGTTTCTTTATTCACATTTTGAAGATTCTCATTTCTTGGCTGATTCTGTTGTGTCGTTTCTGCTCTATATTGTCTACATTCTTCTTTGCATTTTTCTATTTTTTTGACATAGTTTCCATCAATTTTCATACCCATTATGGTTCTGGTGTATCTATGTCTCCTGTCCACATAATTGGTATTTGGTCTTCCCATAACTTTTCTGAAAGTGACATTTCTGTGTCATTTTTGTTTTTCTGTAGTCCTAGTGAATCCATGTCTCTTTCTGGACTATACATATTTTCTAGAGAAATACGAATAACTAAAAAAATATACAAAAAAAATATTTGGTTTGCTGTTGTTTTTAGTCTTTGTACTAATACTATTTTTAAAATTTGTCTTATTTTCTACTTTTACTTTTCAAAAAAAATTTGCTTCACTCTCCCAACCATTCCTGCAACTGTCGTCCTTTTTTTTAACCTACCAGCTTTCTATCTATCTCTTATTCTATGCATAGTTCCTGCCCTATCCATGTCTATTTATATATTTACTACCCTGTTCTGTGTGTTATATATGTGACTATAACTCTGTGTATTTGATATACACTTCAATAAAATATGATTACTACTGCTGGGGGGGGGGGTAAAAAAATTCTACTTGAGCCCATCTTTTCTCTGCTCCTTGTTTGATCACTCTGACTCCCTTCCTAGCAAAAGAAAGAAAAATACATTAATATCTGATTTGGTTTTAATTTTCAATCGAACTGATTGATTTCACATCTTGTAAACTATACAACTGATAGCAAACACAGACAGTGCAAAAGAAAAATATATAAACCTCTGTCATTCACTATATTTATTTTCAAAAAAAAACACACAAAAAAAATTTTCTTCTGATCATGAAATTCCTATTATTATATCTCAGGGTCTATCTCTAAACAGTAAGGCCACACTTGGGATGCCAGATTATACAAAAAAAAAACTGTAACGGTAAGAAAAGTAGAGCTGCTTTAACCTAACCTAGAGATGCAGATAGAGGGGGTTCGAACCTCACCTACTCCTCTAGATTGCTACTAAGCGACTTACTCCCCAAACCTCACTAGAATTTAATCTTAATGTATGCCCAGTGGTCAGGGAGAGAAGAGACCATGAAAAGGAATTTTTACATATATAATGATCAGATGTACATACGTATGTTACAAAAGAAAACAATACTAAGTAGTTTTATTTATAGTGAATGAAAGATAACACAAACTTTTATTATTTACATTAAAAGAATTCATACAATGTTTTATTAATAGTGTCACAGGCTATTTTCACTGCAACCGGATAGACATATTTGAAAGATCCATTGATCGTAATGATAAGAACAGACAAAATTTTACATTATCATTTCTTTCTTTAAAATATTCCAGCCAATGGAAGTGTTACATAAAAGAAATCAAGAGAGAGAGAGATGATTCATTAACTCTGTGGTTGGAGAACATAGAAATAAATAGGTGGTCAAACTCAACTAAACACTTTGGACAGGTTTAAATCATCTCCCTACTTATGATTTAAGAAGAATGATAAAGTGACCCCAGCAGGAATTTCCAGCTATAATTGAAACATTTTGATGATATTTTGAGAAAGATTTCCTAATAAATATAAATATATAAGACCATGCACACAGGCGATAGCATATAGTGGGCTGTGAGGCTCGAGACATAACAGTTACCATGAGATTACCACAAGACCGGATAGCTCTCTGTCTCTAAACTAGGTTAGAGAGAAAAATGGAATCCGTTCACTAAACGCGTGACCCGGATTCAGGATCGGAGTTTTTGTTGCTTATGTCCAGTTACGTACATTTAAGGAACTGAGATCAACATGAGATCCCGAATAATTTATTTATTTTTTAGAAGGTCTGAATGTAGGTATGTTAACCTAAGCAAACTTGGCAAAAGAAGCATTGTAATTTATGCGGAGCGGCCCAATAGATCACCCGAGGCACGATACCATATAAATACGGTTAACGACCTTTAAATTTAAAAAAAGAAATCCTCTGCAAAATATATATCTTAGGAAAGCTCAACTATCACTGAAAATCTGCAGAAAAATAGTAAATTCACCTTTATAAAATTTGAATTAATAAAAAGAACAAGTGGGTGGATATTTTATTTATTTAGTTGAAATTTAACCCATTCACCATTAAGCCAATGCTATTTAATAATTTTTTAATACATATTGTCAAAATGTACTCTATCTTAGTACAAAATATAAATGCGAACGTTGTATTTCACGCTCTTTAAAAGATAACTTTAAATTTGTAACCCTTCATTGACTAAAATATACTGGCATTCGATAAGGATCTTTCTTTTATATGTATATAAAAAAAACTAAGTTAAAGTTTGGAAAGTTTTATAATAGAATATCTAGCAATTTAAATCTTGATTTTAAAATAGTTTTGCACTTTCTATGATTTGCTTCCTTTTCTTTCTAAATAAATATTTATATAAAATAAATAACTTAATTACGGGAGTATAATGGCGGAAAGTTAAACGAAGTATTTTTCAATTAAATTAATAAGAACTATGGCCACCATTATATATAATAACCCCTTCCATTATGATATAAAAAAAAAAGAAAAGAAGGCAATTAATGAAATATAATTTCACAAGATTCGAATACATAGATTTAAAAAACATATATATAGAAAAGCATAAATATACATTGAAATTGCAAATTACATAGATATTTTAATAATTTATGGGAACGTTACCGGTAACTAGATGGGTGAGTCAAAATGAGTTCATTTTATGTTTCCCTGCAGGTCTTCTCGGTTCTTCAAATTTGTTTTTTCATGTTTTTGAGGGCAGATTTTCACGGATACAGGGCAGATTCTTTTGTTCTCTGGCTGGCTTACATGATTACAACTCCTGCATCAGGAACAGCTCAGGAGAGCAAAGGCAAAGAAGTTACCCCTGCATTTTTGCAGAGCAACACATTTCTGGATTCTTTTATTTGTATGCTGAAAGAATAGAGTGCAGCTTGAAGTAAGTACAGCAAGCAAGAGTTCACTATATTGTCCAATCTTTCCGCAAAATTTTTTCCAACAAAATTCTTAAGATTTCTCTCTGACCTTCAGCACAGCTTACCAGCAAGCATCAGACCAAGAACAAAAGAAAAGTTCTTTATTTATACCCTTTTTCCATTATGTTTTTAATCTGCTAATTAGTAGCCAATCATGCCCGTTGTTTCAAATTTTTCCTGTTATCTATTTTTATCTAATTCAGAAAAATGTTTTACTAATTAAATTCCTTTTCCTAATGGATTCCATTTAATTAAGAAATTCATCGAATTCTACCAAATATATTTTAAAAATAATTGCAATTATAATTTTAACTTTCTATATTTTATTTTATTAAATCTTTTAATTTAGGCAACTATTTGAGAAAACGATAAATTTAGTTTGAAAAAGAAACATACATTCACTGTGGTTGGACTTAGGGTCTTAGTTAGTCCACAGTGAATGGTGAAGCCAACATATGTATATATATATATATAATCATAGATGAAATAATCAACTGTTGCAAAGATTATATATATGCTGTGCAAGATGTTATTTAAAATATTAATTTTAATCAAGAACTTATTATTATTATTATCATACTTTCATATAATGATTAGATAAAAAGATTTATAGGATGATAAAACATACATATGTACTGATATTATTTTAAGAATTAATAATTTCAGCTCTAAACAAAATGCAAGAAAAATTGGTACCAAAAATATTACTTCTATATGAAGACTTGATAGTCTGATAATTTGTTTACTGTACTTGCAAATATTAAAAACATTTGACATTTAATTTTCACCTGTTTTGTATGGCATTTTTGCCTTTTTATATATATAAGTACTTTTTCTTTTGTGCAATGAAAAGAACAGATTTAAATGGCACTGAAGATCATATTATCCTAATGGAATAGTGATGATGAGAATTAAAGTTCTGAAAGTGAAGATGTTGAAAGTGAAACTACATCTAAAGAAGTTTTACAATAAATTAGGTGAGCTTATTGTATTTATATTAGTTCCTACTTCAGTAAATAAATATTTTAAAATCTTTTCCCCCAATTTTCTAAGCTTAAAATCCTACTGTGTTTTAAATTTGGTAGTATCTTATATTCGAAATGATATATCTACAGATACAAAGTATGGAATTGCAAATTTTAGTCTATATGGTTTTTTAATCTTTTGAAAAATAAAATAAAAAATAATTTAATAACGATTTCCATATTTAATTATTTGTCAGTTGTAGATTTTGAGCGTCTCTTTATACTATACTTTAAGCAAAAACAACGTTTGATTTAAATTAAAAACTATTTTCAATAATTAAATTAGTTTTAAAAAAATCCATATCTATCATATTCCTGTTGAACAGTTTAATACTTTCTCTACAGATTAATGAAAATATGTTGTTTTTAAAGAAAACTACAATATATAATCTATGATTTTAAATGTGTTTGTGCTTTGTCTTATGTACATTTTCATTTTATTCCAATAGGGCTTATCATTACTTTTACAGTAATGACATTGGTATGATATTTTTACATCTTTTATGATTCTATTTTGTTTTGTAAATATGTAACTTTTTAAAATGAAATCTTAAGTGAATGCAATTTTATTTCCTATAAAAAGAAATCTGCTTACGATTAGCAATTATAGAATCTTACAATTCTGTTATATGGCTAGATGTGATATTACTCATTACAGATGTATAAAACTAATTTGATAAAAGCATATAGAGAAGTGAATGTATGCGGGTTTTTTTCCCTAGTGGCTTAGTTTATTTAATCTAAATTAAAATACAAATAAGAAGCCTAGTATTGAATAACTACTAACTTCAAGTACTAAACTTAACTTTAAATTCTTCAGATACAACAAACTTACAATTCACCATCACTGGTTACACACTCTGATATTTAAATAGAGGGATATTTGAGTCAATTAGGGGGGAAACGCATATAACATGTATATTAGATCTCTTTGTATCCGTGCGCTGTATATATATACTACATTATATTTCTGAAAAGCAAATGTGTTAACCCTAAAAATCATAAGGTAATTAGTTCTATGTTGAATAAGAAAATACTTATATGTATATATTAACCATTCTCTATCACTAACTCAGTTTTCTATATTCATGAAGTGAATATAGATCATGAAATATTATTTGACCATACAGGGGTTATTTTTTGTGGAAAAAATGAATTAAAAAAAACAATCAAGGAAACATTGATGATAAATCTTCTTGCATCTGAGTTTATCAATTTCATGAAGAGATCCTTTGATGTAAAAGATGATTGATTTTTAAAAAGAATTATGGGAAGGCTATATTATTTTATATATGTGTGTGTGTTGTTTGTATCTAGTTAAATTTCACTTGAGGTCTTCTTGTTAATAGATGAAACCATGGTCATGAAAGAATTTTACTAAAATTTTGGGGGTTTTTTTTTAGTTATTATCGTAATGTTATATGATTTTTTTTAATTTTATATATATGTTTTATCAAAAATAAATTCATAAATTTGGATAATTTTGTTTTAAGCAAATTTATAGATTAAAGTTTTATTTACAGTTCTTTTAAGTTTTTCACATGTTGTAGACTGTCTGGCAACAATTTATCCAAAAGACATTGATAACATATGCCTTAAGCACTGTCAATTTCCTCTGATTAGATCGCTAACATTTCATTTCTTTATGTTTTAACACCTGCTTTAAAGAATCTTGAACTTAAATTTTGCTAAAGTTATATGTGAATGTTGGATTTTAAAAAGAAACATTTTATTTTATTTTTTTTAATAACTGTACTTAAAAGATATTTATGAAGTTGTAAGATTTGGCATTGCAAAAATATTTTGTAAAATGCTTTATTATAGCCATATGTTATTATTTAATTAAGAACAAATTTTGTTATATATTTTAATTAAATACATATATATTTTCATATTTGGAATGAAATAAATGATTAAAGACTTTCTTTGGTAATTTTTTTTTTCATATGTCAAGTGCGTTGATCAGGAAGTGAACCTGGGCCGGCTGCTTGGAAGGCAGCTATGCTACCCGCAAGGCCACCAACGTTTGACTTCTTTGGTAAATTTCAAGCAAATAAAATAAGTACATTATTTATTTTTATTGAACTAAATGAACCTTTAAATTAACTGTTTTTTATCATAATAATGATATAAAATGGTTTATTGCTTAGGAGATCATGTGACTTTAGCTCTCAAGTCAATCACTCTATTATTGAGCTAAACTGAACAGGGCAAAATAATGTATTAGCTTATGATTTAGCTACAAATATATGATACTACAAAACAATTGCAGTAAAATATTGATGATAAATGATTGCCAATAACCAGTTGTAATTCTTTAAATATTGGCAACTGCAAAAAATATCAGTGATAGTCAGAAACTCTAGAAGCAAGTTTAGCATAAAAATCATTACCAATTGACATTGAGATTTTAGATATATTTTACATTAGTTAAATGAAAATGAATTAGGAACTTTTAATTTTAAGTGCTTTAAAGTGAATAGTTTGGTTTAAAATAATCCCTTTTTTAGAACACCCTTCACGAAATAGCCCCTATTTTAGGGATTACCACATGTCTTAGTTTTTCAATAAGAGGAGCTGCATGATATTTTCTCACTCCATCTTCTACTGTTAATTGTAATTGATGCATGGTACCTTACATGCACAAAACATGAAATACATTACGTGCTCCTCCTACAATATTATTCAAATATTTATTGCCTTCCATTCTTTGTTCTATTTGGGTGTTACTTGTAAAAATTTCTTAGTCTACTAATATTTGTGTTTTTTTCTTTATTATCTTTATTCACATTCTTTGGTGTATTACCATGTGTGGCATATTATCTGACATATTAAATAAAATGTATTATTTTTAATTTTAAAAACATCTAGTGATATTTATTTGAATAATGTGCCTATTTTTTACATATATTAGAATTTTATTATTTTTATTAACTTGCAGATGGTCGTTGTGGGTTCGCCATCCTGGCCGATGCTATGACATATGGAAAAAAAAAATCAAAAATTAGTGTCAAAATAATTCACTCTGTGGTGGGTGCATGGGCTAAAGATTAACTTATTGTTCAATTTTTTTTTTGTATGTTCTTTTTTTTTTATTCTAGCTTCTACCAGTCTTCTGATACCTTCTCTTTCTAAAGAAACTCCACATGCTCTAGTCTTTTTGCAATTTGAGTCTGAAAAGACTGGTTGTGTAAAAAAAGTTACAGGCATAATATTTTGCAACACTTTTTGAACTTTTCTGGAGTCATTGGTAATATTGTTTTTTCAGTAATAAAGAATTTTAATAATTATGCTGCTCTTCCTGCAATTAAATTTCTGATCTTCTTTAAGCCTGAAATAGATGGAATGTTTATACATGTCTTTTCTATTTACTTCTTCTAACAGTTTAGGCATGGCTTTTTTTAAATAAAGAAAAGATGCCAGAATGCACTTTTTGTCAAGCTTTTTACCAGAGAAAATTATATTCAAATATCATTTAAATGAAATTTAAAGCAGCTTTTCTAATGCTATGTAGCAAATAAAATTGAACAAAATTTATCATATTTTTTTTCATTTCAGACATGTCAAATCTAAAGTTAAATAAACAAATACAAATATTCAACTGATAATTAAATGGAAAATGAAATTTGTCTAATTCTCAACTGACGAATCAAGTTGATTCATTTTCTTAGTGTTAGTGTCTATGGCTGAATGATATTTTCTGCTTGAGATGATTCAGAAACATCAACTTGCACCGATATTTCCATATTTTCTGTCATTGTTTTGGACTTTTTATTAGTGGGACCGATGGTCGAGAAGTAACTGAAAATGTTTTTCATTTTTAAACTTGGGATAAACTTTTATACTAAAAAATAAAAAAATAAAAATAATGATGTCAAATTTATGTAAAAATAAAGAAATTAATTATTCTACACATTGTCAATTGCTAGCAGTTGCATTCAATCATAAACATCAGACATTACTGGCTGCATTAATTGTTGACCATGGATAACCAATAAGGATATGGATGAGTCCATTTCTCACTATATGAGATAGTCAATTTCAAATCCATCCATATTTCATCTGATTTATAAAACACCATATTTTTTTATTTGTTTGAATTCTATAAATAGGTATTGTTATTATGTATGTGCAATGTCATTTCATCTAATTATGTTTGAAACATTGAAAATACACCAAAAAAGGTGCTGGAATGCCATTCTACTGCATTGCATAACAAAAAAAAGCCTTGAGATTAAGATGGAAATGGTGCAAATGACTTTTAATTTTTGATGTTCTTATAAGAACAACTTTTTTAGAAGCTAATAAAACTAACTTTTGCTTACCATGATTGTATTTCATTATAATTTTTTTAAATATACTGACACTAATAATTTTTCACAATCATAGCCATTTGAATATATAATGCACTTGTATTTAATGTCTGTAATTTATTAATATCTGTGCTTGTGCACTATACTCAGAAAAGCTTAATATTATACTGAATTCATACTTATTGAGGCATAATGCTTTTAAGGGTGAAATATATCCTCATATTTATAACATTAATGTATACATAATAGGGTTTATATCTATACATAGGTCATAAGTTTATTTAAATTTGTGGAAATTATATTGTCCATTTCTTCAAAAGGAGTGAGCAGGATTCCTTACTATTTATGTGATTGGGTTTGTTAGCTATATGCCACTGCCATTGTAAAATGTTCAAAAACTGCCGACTTTGGTGCACTATTTTTGATATCGCAGACTTGTAAAAGAGATAAAAATATCTAAAAAAAATTTTTTGGAATGAGTTACTACTTATTATTTTAAATAAAAATAATAGATAAATAAATATAAATCATATTTACAAATGGTAAAACAATTCAAACTACTGACTACTCACCACATACTAATTTACACACCATAAAATACTCCAAAGAATGAAAAGGGTATTTTCTAAAATTTTCCAATTTTTTTTAATTAGTATAATAAACATAATTATAAATATACATCTATTTTTTTCAAAATAAACTAACACAGATCTCATTCAAACATATTTCAGAATGTACAGGTTTCTGTCTTTCTAACACAAAAAGTGATGAAGGTGAATATTTACAATCAATTCATTATAACAGGTGAAGAGCTAATATGTGTCTTTTTTCTTTCTGTCAGGTTTACATAGTTAGTTATACTCAGCTACTCACTCAAAGTTGGTTATAGAGAAATATATTTTACTCATTGGGAATCCTATTATTGAACTGTAGTAAAAAGCTATTATTTACACTATTACTAAAGATGCTTTTGTGTATTTAAAACATAAATAAATTAAAGGTTATTAAATCTTTCTGATGTTACCTTGCCTTTAGTTTAATTATTTATTAATATTTTTTAGCATAGTATAATATTTATATTTATTAGTTGTTAAAAAAACATGTTTACGCTATTTATTTTAATTATACTTGCATAAAGAAAATAAAGAAAACTGTTATTATCCTCAAACTTGTTTACATTTGCAGGATAATTCTTATGAACTTCAGTAGCATAAATTTTTTTGGAAACATAGTTATATAAATATTAAGTATATATTGTACTTTTGTATCAAAATACAAAACAGGCAAAACTCTTCATACAGTAGCGCCACTCAGTGCAAGCCAGGATTGCTGAAGGCTTGTGCATAAAATCCCTATCTAGTGCCGATTCATCCAATAGGCTTGTGCATACAATTCCTATCTAGGGCCTACTCATCCAATATTGGATGGGTAGGCACTAGATAGGGATTTCATGCACAAGCCTTCTGGCATCCATTGATTACTCTGGCTTGCACTGAGTGGCACTACTGTATAGAGAGTTTTGCCTGTTTTAGTAACAGTTATGAGCAAGCATAAGAAATGGTGATCATGTGAAGTTTAGTGGTTTAATATCAAAGTACAAATGTAAGTATTTTATGTATGTGTTTAATTTTACTACAACTTTCAACTATTTTGAGCACATTTTTGATTTTTGTAACATTTACTAATATGGAAGAAGTTGACTTTTTTTTCCCTCTTCGGGTTTCACTGATTAGAAATTTCTTCCTAAGTTCAAATCTACTCTACAGCCCTAGTAAAACCTGTAAAATTCATAATATAAACTAAAAAAATTTGAATAAAAAAATTACCATAACATTTACTAATTGTAGAAACACTTTTCTAAGTTACATTCAAGTTAAAAATATTTAATCAATAAAAAATATTAATATTTTTTCTAAATTAAAAAAAAGTGATGCAAAAACTTAATTATAGATTAAAAACGTTATATATAATTATTATATTAATTTTATATTTTTAAATAATTAAATTACTTCATCTAAAAGAATTATTAATTTATTGATATTTTTAATTTGATATTTAAAATCATAACGCTGACTCATCTAACTTGAAAAACATCCTATCTATGCATCATTGATCTACAAAGAAGAATGTCTTTCAACTTTATTTTTTAATAGAAAAGTTAAATATTATATACTTTGTGGTTGTTTGGACGTTGCAAAATAATGAAGAATAATTAATTACAAGTTACTTTTAGTATGGCATAGTTTTATAAGAGAAAACAAGCCATAGAAAGATAATTGTTTAATACTATTGGAAATGATTGAATTTTTATTTTTTTTTTTACTATCTATTTAAATGCTGGTATTATTTACTATTATAATAAGAGAACGAATTCTATAGAAAAATATTGATAATTAATACGAAAAAAAATTTAAATACTTTGCGATATATTACATAGTCTAATCAAAAAATAAAAAAAAACATTACTTTTAGGATTTAACACCTGTGAAATATTTTGGCAAATTTTAATTGATCTCTTTAAAATATATTTTATTGGTAGTAATAAAATAATATAGTGAGTGATGGTTGTGCAATTTCAAACAATATAATTTAGATAGGTCAAATGTAGATGAAATTTATGTGGAAGCGACAGCAAACCCCTAGCGAACTATATGTAAATTAATTTAACTCTGTCAATAAACAAAAAAGTACAGAATAAATCCACCTATACATTAACTTAGATTGTATAATGCAGATTGTGAATTATATATATTAATGTAATTTCAGGACAATTATAAGCCATTTTGAAATCACTATAACTAATCAAAGGGAAAGACTGAACTCATATTTAACAACCTCTGAATATTAAATTAGTCTCCATTTAATATATATAAATATAATAGCAATCACACTCTACATTTTAATACATCAATAAATTGGACGCTTATATATGATCCAAACTAAAGTACAGGTGCGTGCACTCTATACTTTTTCATTTATTGACAGTTATATTAATTTACATATAGCTTACTGGGAATTTTCATTAGCATCTGCATAAGTTTTCTTCTATATTTGTGCTATCCGTGTGTGTGCATAAAGAGTAGTCAATTATCCATAGAAGATTAAATAAAGTAAATATATTCAGTCATCTATAGATAATTATCTATTTTAAAGTTTTTTATAACAGACTTTTTTATTCATTTTTCACTTTAAAAAATCTTCGAATTTCAACCTTTTCCTATTAAATAATTTCTATATTTATTTATATATCTTTTTATATCCATCACATTCTCTTTATTCTGATGGATGGCTCTTTTTCAGGAAGAAAATCTGTTTATCAGAAATAAAATCAGAAATAATTTATAGGAAAAAAAAATAATAATAAAGGTAAAAGCAGAAGGCCATTTATTAAAATCAAACCAAATCCATTTCCTTTAACTCTTTCTTTATCAGGTATTCAAGTTGACAATGAGTTTTAAAATGTATCTCTTCTCGAGTGAACATTAAAAAAATTGTTCATTTTTCAACATTTTCCTCATTGAAATAATTAATTTAACTTTTATACATTTTTAAAAATATATAAAATAATTGAATTATATTATTAGCAACAACCGTAGTACTGTAACATGAATTTAGTACAATTTTAGCAAAATGATAATTATAAAAATACGTTTAATTAAAAAAAATCAATTAACTTTTTGTTAGAGATTGTAAAAGACCCAGAAAGAGACCACATGTGAGATGAATGGCTGAAATAAGAAATGGGGTGATGTAAAGAAGAGATGCTAGAGATCGGAGGAGATGGATTGAACTTGGAGACATCTTCATCCTGCAGTGGATTGATAATGGTTTATGATGATGATGATGATGATGACCTAAGAAAACTTGGAATCATTCTCTGGATGGTGAGTGCATTGTAATACATGTTTCTGCCACTAGATGTCTCTTGCAGAGACCCTTTCAATCTGCTGGCCATCATCATTGAATGAAGTCATGTTACTATGTAGGAAATGTTTTTATTAAAAGTATCTCATTTATCAATTTTTATAATTGCTGAAAAATTGGAACAATGTAAACATTTTCTCTTAGGAAAAACAGCAGAGAGCACTTCTGGAATGCTTAAAACAGCTTACAAGCAAGCTGTTTTGGGGAAAATACAAGTTTGTGAGTGGTTTAATGGTTGTGGCAAATTTATCTCATCCCAGAAAAATGTGGTGAGTGCAGTCCAATGTCAAAATAACGCTCTTTTTATGCAAATAACTTTGTTTACTCAGAATTTATTTGTAGTGATTAAGTGTTTCATTTACAAGTTCTGAAAACATTTGCATTACATGGTAAAATGAAAATGTCATGATGGTGAGAGAAAACTTCACCATGGAAATGCTCCATTACACAAGGCCTTGAGTGTGAAACAATTTTTAACTAAAAACAGCACAAACCAACTTATTCATCAGCTATATTCACCTGATATAATTCTGCTTAACTTCTTTTTATTTCTTTAAATGAAAATGCATCTTTTTTTCAGACTTAGAAATAGTGATGAAATGAGTAAAAGAGACATTAAAAGGCACTAGTTTGCCTTGAGTTTTGGGTCTACTTTGAAAAGTGAAAAAGACATTTTGATTGGTGTTTTGCAATAAATGGACAGGCTTCAAAAGTAATCAATCTCTAACACTTGATTGGTGCTTTGCATTAAATGGACAACACTTTAAAGGTGGCATCAATCTGTAACACATAAAAATAAACACATAATTTTTATTATAAAATTTTGAGAAGTGCCCTCCCCCTCTCATATATTTCTGTCAATCAAATCTGACATCATCTATAGTTTAGGCTATCACTTGAGACTACAATAAATATAGCTGTTTAATCTCTATTAAACATCTTCACAAAAATTCAGCATGAATTTAAAGTTTCTTTTTTCTCATGTGTCATAGCATCAGCCGGGAAGCGAACCCACTAACCCAGGACAACTGCTTGTAAAGCAGCTGTCCTGACCTTTTAATACAAATTTAGTAGCAATTTAATTAAAAACTCATTTATATTGATTTAATGTTATTAAACAAGGCAGAGTCTTTAGAGAAACTCATTTTAACTACTCTTTCTTTTCAAGTAAACATTTAAATATATAATTAGTTAATTAAATATCACATATTTTCTAGCTTCATTATCTGTGCATACAGCGCATATATATAATAAATATGCAATACAATTAACATTATTCATCCATATCGTCTATAGAATTTTTTTCAATATTACAAGTGCTAATGTTTAATGAAAACAATTACCTTCATTTTTTGTTCATCAGACTTGATGTCTTGCCTAGGAGATCAAGTGAGATTCTAAAATTTATAAGCATATTCAATAAAGATTGGGTTGCTATGTTTATTGAAGTCTCAACTAAATTATTAAGCTAATGATGATGTCAGGTTTGATTGATTGAAACTATGTCTAACAAGAAGTTAGTCCATTTCTTTCATTAAACATGGTCACTTGTAAATTGGAAGAGTTTTGTACAAAGCATAAGTAAATAACATTATCATTATGATATATTTAGTGGTATTTAATTAATTTATTATATACTCAATGTGTTTTATTTTTCAGAGAAATAAAATAGTTTAAAGATGGTCAATCTATGATTAGCATTTGCCAAATGGGATGCCTTATGGTAGTAAAATTATTGGAATCCTAATTATATTATGAAAGAGTAAATTCAGATTGGTACTAGTTGGTTAGCTGTACTGTGCCACTAGGCAGCAAGCAGCACAGTACACCTAACTAACTATACTGTGCCACTAGATGATAAATAGCACAGCACAGCTAACCAACTAGTACCTCTAGATCTTTATAAAGAAAAATTGTAATTAAAAAATAATTACATTAGTACAAAGAAAAATTATAACAAACATTCAAATTTAATATATAATATTAAATACGCTTAACGTATATAGTGAAATTAAATTCAACGATTATATTAATATTTCTTAAGGCTAAGCGCTTTCAGAGCTTACAACTCATATTCAAAGCCTTCTAATGTAGTAATTTATGCAAATCCATGCAAGCTTATTTATATTGTCCATCTCTTTGAAATGGAAAAGCATGTATCTCTCCTGTTTATTGCTTTCAAATCTCTTGATATATACCATGCTTCTTTAACCTTCCTTTTAATGTCATTTCTTTCAGTTGCAAGAAAACTAGTCAAAAAATTGCAGAATGAATTCACAGTAGGTTTTCGAACCCCTCCTAACACCAATAGAATTTTGAACAATTCTAAGGACAAAATTGACCTACAATCAACACCGCACATGGTGTACAAGTTGGCATGCCCTCAGGCAAACTGCAGTGCAGTATACTATGGTGAGACTCGGGCCACGATAAACAATAGAGTGGCTCAGCACAAATACTTATACAAAAGAGTTTTAAGAAGAAACAAAGGCAGCTCAGTATTTGTGGACCACCAAAAAGAGGCTAATCACAAATTTGAACCTGCAAATGATAGAATAATTGCAACTGAAAGAAATGACATCAAAAGGAAGGTTAAAGAAGCATGGTATATATCAAGAGATTTGAAAGCACTAAACAGGAGAGATACATGCTTTTCCATTTCAAAGAGATGGACAATATAAATAAGCTTGCATGGATTTGCATAAATTACTACATTAGAAGGCTTTGAATATGAGTTGTAAGCTCTGAAAGCGCTTAGCCTTAAGAAATATTAATATAATCGTTGAATTTAATTTCACTATATACGTTAAGCGTATTTAATATTGCATAGTTACCAATAGTGAAGAAAAAATTGGAAATTACAAAATTTAATATATGAAATTTACAAAAAAAAATATTGCTCCGCATTTGTTTTAACACTTTATTTCATCTTTGATGTGATTAAACCAAAGCAAATTTATAATAGTTTTTAACTATTGTTTTGATTTTTTTTAAGGAAATTATTTTCATTGTAAAATTCATAAAAAATAGGGAAGAAGTCACATGTGACAGATTCAGGTTTGAAAAATATTCTGCTGCATTCATTTACAAATTTAAGTCCAAATATTAAAAGTTCAATGAAAGCAAAACAGATCGACTCAGAATGAAATCATAGTTGTGAATGCAGATATTTTGGAACTTGTAAATCAAAATGTAATTTTTAAAAAATGGCTAATGACTTTACTGCTCGATGTTTTTTTAAGAAGTTTGAGCACCAGAATTGCAAGTGACAGGATCAATCTGGGATGTCACTTATTCCAAGTTGGATGCTCTACCACTACACCAAAGCATGCTGGGAAAATTGTAATAATGTCTCACTAAAATAAGCAGTACTTTCACTTGTTATTTTCTTAATATATTATTATATTAACCACTAGAAACCAATCAAGATTTAGACAATCCCAATATAGATAGCAATCCACAATCTCAAACTGTTGGTCAAGGCAAAAGGTGGAATAAAGATGTGAAATGCAAAATTTTATTTATCTCTAACATAAGTATTTTATGCAAAAACATATTACAAATGTTGTATAGTGTATGTGAACTAATGCATAAAAACTTGATGCTTTACTGTAAAATCTTGATCATCCCTGAAATAATTCCATGGCCAATTGCTCAAGAGATTGCATGGTATGATAACACAAAAAAATAGATTTATTCAGCCAAGATAAGCCACCACTGTGCTAAACCACATAATGCACTAGAAATTTACTAACAGAAGTTGAATACTGTTAAAAAAGAGATACACATATCTAATATATATATATTGTAACGGAATATAAATCCCGTCACATTATTTTAAAATTAAAATAAAAGATCATAAATAAAAATTGATTTATTAAAAAGAAAAAAAAACAACAACTTAATTTAAAAACTGTTTAACGTATATATAGATCGCATAATGGACAACTTTAAAAACTTTTAAAAAATAAAAATATTTGAAAGTAATTTTTTTTGTAAAAAAGTAAAGATATAAAGATTGATATTTTAAAAATAGAAATAATGTTGATTTCTATAGTCTTAGAAAATGGAAATGATTGTCTTATTAATTAAATGATTGTTCAAAAGCAAACTACCTCCTGAGGCATGTAAAATAAATGAAATGGTCAGATAAGAGAATACAAAGGAATTAAATGTCCAATAGAAACACGAAAATGACAGCACGGACCATAACTGAAACACGAATCGATTAGTGACGTCTTGCTCGTTGAATCTCGAGATCTCATGATAAGAGACTAATAAAAATATAAAAGCCAAATTATTATGATAATTGTTATCTGAGAGCTGACTATGAATATGTCGTTATAACTAGCTATATTGCAGATTTTCACAATGTGGAAGTCTGCAATAAAATTTGATTTTCCAGACAACCAGCTGAGACCTCCCTATGCCAGTTAAGGACCAAAAAGGAATGGCAAGTGGCGGCTTCGTTTTTAAAAAGGAAGAACAAACAATCTATATAAGTGATCACGAAGATGGACCTCAGAATCTGTAAAGTATAAACTTTTGCCAATTGAACTTTCTTTTAAATAATTACCGTATAACATCAATAAGTAATCAATCCAAAAAAAAAAGTAATATAAATGAATGTACTCTTATCTGACCAAGAATAGAACTCTAAATCAATTATAAATATTTGTTTTTATATACGTTTGCTATTTCAATCATTTCCATTTTTTTAATTTAATTATTTATGTTTGTGTTTAACTAGGTTATTTATTTCTATCTGTTAAATAAAATGTATTAAATTAAAGTTGGGTGTAGATAGCTGCATGGATAAAGAGTAATAACTGTTTAAATTCGTTTATGTTTAATTTAAAGGATTTTAGTGTCAGGCTATTTGTTTCGTAGTTAGGGCAATGCTTGTGGAAGGATATATGGTTGTTTATATTAATGTAATGTGAAGCGTGTTTAGCATACAGGGCAACATGCCCAACTGAATGCATGACCCCAAAGAGGCAGTCATATCGTTGAAATGGTGGCAGATGTATTTCCTGCGCCATTGACCCCTTCTAGCTCTATGGACAGGGATTTATAAGACGGCAGAAAGACCGCTTTCCCCCATACGTAGCACTCTTTAAAATAAAAAAAAATTATATACATGATTCCTTAGTCTAACAGATGCCCTTTCCTGATCTAGACACGGATCATTTCCTTCAAATAATATTACGCCGTCAGATGCCCATTCCTGTCAGCGTGGTTTTATGCTAGCATCTTCATATTGCATTGGTTGCAAATATATATCTGGAAGCTGACATTGGGTTGGCTACGAACTTTTAGTCTGAGACTGAATGAATGTTTTGATAAGTTTTAAGTGAAAAAAAATCTATGTAGACTATCTATGCTCGTCATGCTAAAGTAAAATATAATTTAAATATCCATCTGTGCGATCTATTGAAAATAGTAATTTAAATTTTAAAAAAAAATATTAATGTTAAAACCTAAAAATAAATTTATTCCTCAATTTTAAATGTGCGTTAATAAAAATCTATTTGTGTGTTAATTACTGGCAGTGGCTTATTTTATTTTATTGTTATAAATATTTAATATATACACTTTGAGAATAGAAATCTATTGAAACTTATAAATGTTTAAAATCTCTGCTACTCTATGAGCTAGTGACTAGGGCTGACGGCCGTGATCTTAACAGCACGTATCTGTCGACTTTATAAATTTTCTAGGTTCAAAGTAGCCTAGTGGCGCTCTGTCGGCAGATGCGGTAAGACTGGAAACGTCATCATCATCCCCGACCGTTAAAATATATATATAAACTACTGTCAGATGTCATAATCAATGAAAGTAGTAAATTGTAAAATATTTAAACAATTACATCTGTTAAAAATTAATTTATTATATATATATATACATATTATCAAATTACTTAGGGGATCCTATGCAGTATTATTAATTATTGTAGGCTTACAAACAGCTAAGTTGTAATATTTGGGTTAAATTTATGAAGCATTGCTCTGTATATTTAACCAAAGAAATATAACATTTTAAGACTTTAAAGAGAGTTTTTAAAAAATTCTACATTTTATATACTCATACTCCATAGGAGTATGACTGATTTATCTCTAATTTACATATATAAATATACATAAAAGTTTTAATATTTTTAATAGATTAATTTTATTTTAGAAAAATCACTATCAGTTGTTAATAGGCAGTGACCAATGAAAACTGTATACTGTAAATACTTTTTGCAGTCAAAAGGGGATCCTTTTTTAAATGCAGTTTTAGTTCTTATATAGATACAAAGACTTTACAGTAAATATATATATATATTTAAGGAAATAAAGCTCATAACTTTTCTTATTTTTCTTATTGTACAATTGACTTTATTAAAACAGTTGTATATTATCATTTAATAATTTTTAAGAGATATAATTTTTGAAAAATGTTTAAATACGTTGCAATTTCTGTTATTTTTATTTTAGAAAATCATAGTCAGATGTTAATAAATAACAATCAATGAAATTATACTATAAAGCAATAATTTCCAACATGACAAAAATAATTAATAATAATGTGTCTATATTTTAAACAATTGTTTTTGTAAATAAAAACTGGTTAAAACTATGACATTGTAAATTAAAATTATGTAATTTGTAAAAGCTATACAACTAGTATTAGCCTTTTATCCTAGCCTTAATAAGGAAATGTTTTTCATGGTGCTGGTATAGTTTTAATGCATGCTGTATATACAGCTTGCATGTGGAAATATGAACATATAACTTTGCAGTAAGATAAAAATAGTCACAGTCAAAACTAAAGGAATATATTAGGGCAAATGAGTTTAAGTGTAAAGAAAAAGAAGCTCAAATTTTTAAACTAGTATTAATGACTAGTAAGATCAAGTTAAGCATTTAAAGTTAAAAATAAAATTTATTAAAATTATGCAAAACGATTGATTGCAAATTACAAAATAAATTTTAAAAGTTTCAATATAATGCTCATATTCTAAACTATTCAGTTTATATAAGTCGCATGTTTGTTGCAAATGTGGGTTCCTGTAAGCAGCCATAAATAAATATGAAATGATTTCTAACCACCCTACAAATTCATTATTTAAATTTCAGTTTCAAATGATTTTAAACTCTACTAATATTGAAAGTAAAATAATAATCAATAAAATAATATTTAAAGTTTTAAAATATCTAACCAGTATATTATTATTAAATATTTTTATTTTACTTTAAAATTAAATATTTATTTTTGCACATATTTAATCTTATAATTAGTAGTTTTGAAGGGGGTGGAGTAATGTAATAATGAGTTTGTCTACCTCCTTTGTGTTGCAGTTTTGCTGACAGCCCCATGCTGGTTGTTTGGGTTATATTTACAACATTGTTTTAGAATTAAATCTTTATTCTGTATTGTACATCAATAGATTTTACATTCGTTATTACAATTTTAAGTTTATAAATAAAAAAAATTTTCACAAATATTATTCAAGCTTTGCAGATAGAAAAAAATAACAATAAACTGAAATAAGTAATCATAAGAATAACATTGATTATAAAAATATTTAAAATATAAATATTTGTTCTTTGAAATTCATTTAAAAAATTTGAGTGAATTATTGATAAGTCATCATAAATAAATAAAACTCTGTTTTAAAATTTTGAATTGTGTGTATAATTATTAAAAAAATCAGGCTTATCAAAATAGGGACAGTCATAATTTTTCGTTTTACTGCTTGTATATATTTTTTTATTTAACTTTTTAAAAACAAATATTTTAAAATAAAATCTGAATGTCGTCATGAATAATTTTGTTTTAAAATAATATAGATAATTTACAGAAAATAAACATTTTTTTTAAAAACTGAAACAAAGAACATTCACTCTCAATAGTTTTTGCAATTGCTCCTAAAATATGAGAATAAAGAATCTACCAGTAGGTGATAGTCACATGGTTACCATTTCCTGTGCTTACACAAACTGTTAAAACAGAGGCAAAACTCTCCATACAGTAGGACCACCCAATGCAAGCCAGAGTAATCAATTGATGCAAAAAGGTTTGTACAAAAATCCTTACCTAGTGCCTACTCATCCATAGACTAGTTTCTAGCTTGTGGCTTTCATCAGTGAAGAGCTTTATATATGACAGCACTGCACCTAAATCTTAGGATTTAATGCAATCCTCTAGAAGCCACCTTTTACCTATTTCATTAACTATAAAACTATGAATCCAAATTGAAAACACATTAATATTCTCAATCCAAGCACATTCACTTACATAGACACATAGACATGAACCCAGTTCATCATCTATACATTTTGGTGTCTTTAGTTCTTTAATAATCACAGTCACCTTTATTCCTTTGGGTAGGATTAGTATTAAATCACTAAACATCACATGATTACCATTTCCTATGCTTACACAGCTGTTAGAATAGAGGCAAAACTCTCAATATAGTAGTGCCAGTGCAAGAAAGCCTGTGCATAAAATCCCTATCTAGTGTTTACTTATCCAGTATCCCCAGACTAGTTTCTGATTGTAGCTTTCATCAGTGAAGAGCTTTGGATCTAAGAGCACTGTACCTAGAACTTAGGATCCAAAATGCAATCCTCTAGGAGCTACCTTTTACCTATTTAGTTAACTCTAAAGCTGTGAGTCCAAATTGAAAGCACATTAATATTTTCAATTCAACCTCATTTAGTGGTTTTATACCTATCTTGCCCAAAGAGATGATGATGATTATAGTCATTAAAAAACCAAAGACACCAAAATGTGAAGGTGTTGTATTGAGTTCAGATCTATATAACTACACAAGTGAATGACCTTGGATTGAAAATATTAATATGTTTTCAATTTGTACTCATAGCTTTATAGTTAACTAAATAGGCAAAAGGTGGCTTCTAGAAACCTAGATGCAGTGCTCTCAGATCCAAAGCTCATTACAGATGAAAGCAATAAGCTAGGAACTAGTCTGGTGATATTGGTTGAGTAGGTACTAAATAGGGATTTTATGCACAAATATTTTTGCATCCAGTGATTACTCTGTCTTGCACTAGGTGGCACTATTGTATAAAAAGTTTTGCCTCTATTTTAATAGGTGGCAGTGTTAGCTTGTTTGTATTAGATGATCTGTATAATATTGGAGTGACATCTTCAGCATTTTCCATGAAATAAATATATAACTGGCAGACTAACACTACAAATAGCCATAGGAGAGTGAAGGTAAGTCAAAAGAGATCAGAAAATGATCATTATTCCATAAAAAAACCAATGATTGACCAAAAAAAGTTAAGAGTTTACCATTTTAAAGTTAAAAAATCTTTTATTACTTTTATTTATATAAACATATATGATATTAAATAGTCTATTTATAAAATAACAGAAAATTATATTAATTTAGTCTCAGAGTAATTTATTAATTTAAATGGCCTCTACTGATATGCAAAATAAGTGTATTCCTGTTCTGCTTTTTTCAAATATTGTGATTTATATATATATTTATAAAATGTATGACAAATAAAGCATGGATCTTTGCATAAATGGCCATGAGATGGTTTATTATTTACCCCCCCCCCCATTGTATGTGCTTTTATTTTTAAAAAATGCCTTGATGTTAAACAAAAGCTGTGATTATTATCAAATCAGCATCATGAATTTTTTTTTTTAACTTTCATATTTATTTCAACTATAAGACAACATTCACTCAAAAGAAAATACACTTTTCTATACATCCCTCATGCTAATTTAATATGATAAACAGTTAAAGTGTAATCAACATTTTTTTTGTTTATAATTAGTTTATACTGATTTGACCATGTCAAGTATATACATGTTTTTTATCAAGTACACCTGGGTCTCGTTTTACACGATAGATAGGTTCCTCAGAAAACACGCGCAAATGAAATCGCGCAAAAGTAGACGTAACTGACCTTGAAAAAGGGGGGATACGGACTGAGATTTTTCTAAAATCACATAAAAGCAAAGCACCAACATAAAATTACTTTAAAATTCGTGCAAAAAAAAAAAAGGAAATACAATATGACTAATAAAAATTTTCAAATTTGAAAAAAATTGATACAAGACAAACTTTTTTTAACTATAATATTTAATTTTATTCAAAACAATTTATTTTTATGCATAATTTACAGTAATTTACATTTTTTTATACACGTTTTAATTATTATTACGATTTGGTGATAAAAAAGTTCGTTTGCAAACTCATAAAAAAATCAGATTCTTCACATGAGAAAATACAACTAGCGCTAATGTCACTCTCATGTTGTTAATGTTTTTCTAGTGACAACATAATTAGTAATTAATCTAACAACTAAAAATTAAATTCTTATTTTGTCTTTAATTTTTTAATTTTCAATTTTAATTGTGCTCACTGCTATTACTGATTAAAAATAAACTTGCCGACACTAAATGATTAATAATTGATTACGTTCTTTTTTAAAAAGTAAAAACAGAATGTGATTTAAAATGCAAAATTAACACGCACAATGTTTGAACAAATTTACATTATAATCTTGTAAAATTTAATGTGTGTATACATAAAATGTGGAAATCATGATTTTAATTTCATTATTGCATAAAATCTTACTATTATAAAGCACTGAAAATATTGAAATTACTAAAATGAAAGTTGAATTCCAATAATGTGCTATTACTTTCAATATACGCGAAATTTATTATTTAAAGTAATAGCGCATTATCGAAATTCGACTTCCAGTGAAACATGGAATCGCATAATTTCAAAATCGTGTTAAATAAGTCCGCGTAAAAAGAGACCCAGGTGTATATACATGTTTTTATATGTAATTTTGCAATGATCTCACATGACTGATTAATAAAAAAATTATATCAGAAATAATATAAACTTGTTAAAGAATTGAAATGAAAATTACCTTTCTAAATTGTTGCCATAGTGATAAATTTTCAGTGAGAATTGAATTATCACAGACATATATTTTTTTAATATAGTAGTTTATTGTTTAAGTTTGATTACATAAGAAAAAATAATATTGAACTTACGTAAGCTAAAATGTAAATCGTAATTTTATGTTTTATTATAAGATTAAATAGTTAAAAATTAAATAATGCAAGTAAAGATATTAATTTCACATTTTTACACAATTAATGTATATTGTGTGTGTATACTTTCTAATAAAGTAAGGTGAGTGCATCTTTTATAAACAAGCAGATACTTACACTTAATTTGTATTATCCAAACAAATGATCTGAAATCTTAAAAAAAACTCTAAGATTTAAATTCAGGAAACCCACTTCTGTAGTCATATTGATTTTTACCAGATCTCTTTCTATACTATTTCAATTCTTTAGATTCCTTCTATTCTTAGACTAGAAAGTTTAATACCAATAACAATATTACTTACATTAGTTCTAGATTGAAATAGTAGTCTTTGCTGATAAAGACAAAAGCCATAAATGAGTTATCCAGAAATAGGGCAATTTATAGTCCTAAACCATCTGGAGTTCATTGTTTGCTCAACATTACAGTGGATAGCTCTAAGATAGAGTAAAATTAAATTGTTCTTAAAAGTATATAAGTATATGAGAGATCATACAAGTTTACTTATGAGAGATAGCTAGTATGAGACTTCTGGAGTAAAAATAGCTTATTCTGCATGAAGTTTGCTTTATAATGTAAAAATAATATCATTTCATTAAAAAAAAATTATTTGGATGAATTTATGATTAAAGAAAGCAAATATACTATTTAAAAGTTGCTATAGTGAGGCATATATTAGAAGTAACAAGAACTAATTGAAAACCAAATATACAAGAGAACAAACAATTATTGCAGACATCATTAAAAGTCTGTAAAACAATATTTACAGTTGATATTCCTAATCTTCAGAAACATTCTAATGAATTTAAATTAGAACTTACAAATAGGTTTCAAGTATTAGTAGATTTTGAACATGATTCAGATTTGAATGTAATTAATATGAAAATAACTGATACACTTTTGAAAACTGCAACAAAGATAGCTGGTAGAAAGAAACAGCAATTGACCAATAAAATTTCTACTGAGACTAGAGGATTTATGAAGAAAAGAAGGAATATGAAGATATACAAAAATGATGCTTTAAAAAGAATTGAATATCTCGAATTTTGTAAAATGGTGCAGAAAATAGTTGAAAATGATATAAGAAAGTATAACTGTGAACTAGCAAGGAAAGCTGTAGAAGAAAATAAAAGTCTTAAGAATGTAAAACAACATTTTGGTATTGGTAGGAAATTTATATCTGCAATAAGAAAAAAAGATGGAATTATTACTAAAAGGAGAGATGACATCATGAAACTGGTAGAAGATTTTTATCAAGAATTATATAGTAATAAAGAACAAGTACCTCCTATATCTATTACATCTTCCAAATTGCCCAGAATTTTAAATGAAGAAGTAAGACATGCAATTAAATGTATGAAGAAAGGAAAGGCTCCAGGTAATGATGGAATTATAATTGATATATTAAAAGAAGCAGGTGAAGAAATAGAAATTTTTTTAGTAAAGTTATATACCAAATGTCTAAATGATAAAGATGTACCGGATGATTGGAAGAATGCAGTAATAATATTAATATTTAAAAAAGGTGATAAAGAAGATATTAGAAATTACAGACCTATCAGCCTTTTATCAGTTTTATATAAAATTTTTACAAGATAATTACTACTCGTCTACAGAGAACATTGGATTTCCACCAACCAAGAGAACAAGCTGGATTTAAAAGTGGTTTTAGTACAGTAGATCATATCCAGGTATTGAGAGAAGTTATAGAAAGGACAAATGAATATGAGTTGCCATTATGCTTAGGATTTGTAGATTATGAAAAGGCATTTGATTCTATAAACATTTATTCAGTGATTAAAGCATTAGATCATCAAGGTATAGATCCAGGATATTGTCATATTTTAAAGAATATTTATAAAAATGCAACAGCAACAATTAGATTACATAATGACACTAGGAAAGTCAACATTGAGAAAGGTGTAAGACAAGGTGACTTCATATCTCCAAAACTTTTTACAGCAGTGCTGCATGAAGTATTTTGGGATTAAAATGGGAAACTAAAGGAGTGAACGTAAATGGTGATTATTTAAGTCATTTAGATTTCGCAGATGATGTAGTTGTTTTTGCAAATAATGCTTCAGATCTGCAGGAAATGTTGTAGGAATTATCAGATGAAAGTAGGAAAGTAGGACTAAAGATAAATGTTAAAAAGACTAAAGTAATGTTTAATCGATTTGCTCAAAATATGAAAATAAAGATTAATTATGATGAATTAGAAGAAGTTAACAGTTACAAATACCTTGGTCAGATTATTAATACAGATGGAAATATGATGGAGGAAATTAATCATAGAATTAAACTTGGTTGGAGTGCTTTTGGTAGAAATAACTTGATACTAAAAGGAAATATGCCTATGTGTTTGAAAAGGAAGGTTTTTAACAAATGTGTTTTACCAGTTCTTACTTATGGATCTGAGACTTGGACACTTAATAGAAGAGCAATTCAGAGACTTCAGACCACTCAAAGAAGTATGGAGAGATGTATGTTGGGAGTAACAAGAAGAGATTGTAAACGCAATGTATGGATAAGAGAACAAACAGGTGTTACTGACCTCATTGAAAAAATTAAAAGATTGGAGTTGGGCTGGACATATTGTTAGAAGAGATGATAATAGATGGACAATTGAAATTTTAAACTGGATTCCAAGAGATTGTAAAAGACCCAGAAAGAGACCACATGTGAGATGGATGGATGAAATAAGAAAGTGTGCAGGGGTGATGTGGAAAAGAGAAGCTAAAGTTCGGAGAAGATGGATTAAACTTGGAGAGACCTTCATCCTGCAGTGGATTGATAATGGTTGATAATGATGATGAATGGATGAACATGTTGCTGAAAGAGATAATATTATATAGACAGTCGAAATTTTAAACGGGATTCCAAGAAATTATAGAAGACCTAGAAAAGGACCATGTGTGAGATGGATGGATCACATAAGGGAGTGTATTGATGTGATGTGAAGAACAGAGACTTGAGATTATAGACACTGGATTAAACTTGGACATACTCTTATCGTGAAGTGGATCAATAATGGTTAAAAATAATGATATATCATTATTTTTACCCAAATTCATAAATTAACATTTTTTTTGAACACTTAACAAAAAAAGCAGTGAAAAAACTTTAGGCCATAGAAGAACTGAGAAATGCATATTAGGAGCAATGAGATGATGCCGAAAATGAAATATATGGCTAAAAGAACAAACAGGTATGACCGGCATTAATGAAATAATTAAGAGGCTCAAATAGAGGCAGGACGTGTATACTGCTGGAAAAGATAAAAGTATATGGATAATTAAAGTCTTAAGCTGGATCTCAAGAGATTGTGATCTAAAAAAAACACTACATGCGAAATAGATGATATAATAAAGTTCTGGAGTGATTGAGAAGAAAAGCTATAGACTGGAAACACATTCATCCTATAGAGGATCCTTATTAGGTTAAAAGATGGTGATGATGATAACTGAAACGTAAGTTAAATAACTCGTGGAAATTAAATTTTTTTGTTTGTGCATATTTTTTATTTAAAACTAGTGATATATAAAAAGAAATTCACAAGATATTAGTATTTGCAATATAATTATAATATTTGTGCAATGTAGAATCGTTTTGTTTATTTTAACAATGCTTATCAATATCAAAAAAAAATGTACTTAAAAATCATTTATCTTATTCATTTATTAAAATTTTAACGTTGATATTTTTTGTTCCATCTTCAGATTAATAACACTTTATAGGAAAAAAAATTACACCATTAACGCAATCTCAATTTATAATCTAAAAGTATGCCCAAATATATATATATTATTTTGAAATATGTCAAAATTTGAAATGAAAAAATATTTATTTTTTAATTATTTTTATTATTATTAATACTCAAATGGTTTGGAATTTGGGAGATTACATGCTGTTGTTGGTCACGTGGTGCATGATGTTAGAACACCGAAAGTGATACAACTTATCTGCAATCTGTTAGCGCCCGAGTAAGCAATTCCACCACTGCACTAGACCACATAGAATAATACTAATAATCATAACTGATGAATCCACAGAAAAATTATCACGTTTGCTATATTAAAGTTTTCCACATTAAAAAGGGTCAAAGAGGAAAATTAAAACAAAAATTAAGTTCACGTTAGAATTTTACCCATTCTTCATCAAAGTCGTACTACATATGTAATAACTTTACATTAAAATAAGCAGAACAAAAATTATAACTCTCGATATCCTTTGGAAATGAAGTGTTAACAGAGATTTATTATTATTTTCATATTTTGCAAGCTCTCGCGTAAAGAATGAAAAGTATCCTTTTCATCCTTTGTTAGTTAATTTGCTTGCTTGTATTATAAGTTTTAAAATAAAAATTACAATGTAAACCACATTACTAAATTAATGTAAATTCAATCAAGTACTGTATCGGAAAAGATCTATATTAATGCTAATGAGAAATTGGGACAAAATTTAATTTGAAAGTTTTTTTTTTTTTTAATTCAAAAGAGAAAAAAAGCATTTAATTGGAAGGAGAATTAGTTTTAGAAGAGTAATGGGATGAACTGCGTAATAACACTCCTACAATCACTCAGAACTAAAAGATTATTATAAAGTATTTTAACTAAATTAACAGAATTCCAGACCACAATCATCGTGAGTAATTAATTTAAGACCACAAATTAAGACCGTCTTAAAAAGTGATGGAAAAATAAAATAAAATGGTGGATCTTTTAATGTAATTTAATTAAAGTTAATTGATATTTCTAACAATAAAAAAATAAATATCAGCAATTGATAAAAGAAAAAAAATAGCAAATCATCAGGCGGATGAATGAATATAAGTAAACGGAATAGAAATAATCGGAGAGTTATTTTAAACTAATAGTTAGTCGAACGTCATCATAAATAAATGATTTTTTTATGCAATAATATATATAAAATAATAATTTTCATCTGTTATCGAGAACTGCAGGATAAAAATTATATCCATAGCTTATTTTTTTACATCATTCCAAAAAACTTCTTTATCTTATCTATCCATCTGTCATTTATCTTGGTATCTTTTAAACCCGCTTGGATTCCAGGTCAAATGTATAATTGTCCATATACTGTCATTTCTTGGAGCAACATATTTTTCTAATTTCATTTCTGTTTTCTTAATTCTCTCATTAACATCAACGATACCCATATTTTTTATCTTCAATTTCTTAATCTATGCATACATTTCTCAAATATTCATTTAATTTTTATTTTTATACACATATGTAAAAGGTAAGGCAAAACAATTATTAAATAGTCCACTGGAAGACAAAGATCAGTCACCAGTTCATATACACAGATAGTTAAATAAAAAGCATTATTTGTTAAGAGTACCAGATGCTGAGGGATAAGAGGCTTTGCATTTTTATCTTTGTCTTTTACCATCTGCCATTTTTTGACTAATTTTTTGGCAAGCTTGGTCCAATTACCTGAAAAAATAAACTAATCTGATTGAAGCCTGAACAAAAAATCAAATTTTACTCATTCTGGATATGAATTCAGATCATGGGGATGGCTGATCAAATGTGACTAGCATTTTACTAAATACCATATATCCTTACTTTTCAATATTTGTCATTCCTTATCAAATACTATCCATGCTTAAATTTATAATTAATTTTATCTATTATATTTCAGCATTTTAAAATAATTTGTAAGTTTATAACAGCTATATTTTTATTATCCTTTACATTTTCGGTAATGAAGAGGTATAATTACTCATTGATTTCAATCACTCTTCTATCAATGCCAAGAAGCATTTCCCATTGTATACAATCTACTACAGCTTTAGCTTGCGTCACTTATTTTAATGCTTTTTATTCACTAATCAGAGATTTTTTTACTTGCTAATTAATATTTGATGAGATACAAAAAATCATTATGCTGCAACTTATATAAGCTAATTGTTTTTACACAGTTGATGTATTGGCTAAAACACAATGTTTTATTGGTCCGGTGTCTGAAGATCTTTTGATCCAGAATTCGAACACTTTATGACTGCATCAAAACACTCATGAACCCTTTATTAGATGATAACAATTATAAGTTAACTCCCATATCACTCAATTTATTTTCAACAAGTTAAACCTGCTTTTATGTAACATTTTACACTTCAGCATAATAACGATCTTGAAATTGATGTAGAAAAGATTTTCCCCCCTAAATTTAAGTCATAAAACTATAATAATTAGTAATGAGACAAAAAGCAACTGAAATGGCAAAGAAATATAAAATGATAAATAAAGTAAAGAATTGTATTGTTAATTGTTCAGGGGGGTGACATGATGCCAGCAGGAGTCATAGATTGAGCACTTATTAGTTTCATTAGCTGATCTTCACTGATTTGTTGGTGCCGATTTGTTTTTTATGCTGCTTAGGTGAGAATCAATTCTGCAACTTTTACCTCTAATCTTTGCTATCTATTATTGCACTAAACTATATAATGTAATATGATGATTAGAGGGAAGTAAAAAAGAAATAATGACTCATTTTTTAAAAAACAGCCTTGGTTATATTTTAAAACAAATTATAATATGTAATTAAATGTAGGACTAGTTCTGACATCTAGTACAATTGTAATTTCTTTTAGAAAATTTCGACATTTATTTAAACTTTCAAATACTCAACTATTAGTAATAACACAGAGATTACTAAATGGCGTAATATTTTGAATGGTCTTCGGATGTTGATGGGCTCACCAGTGATGGTATTATTATAGTTATCAAACGAGTAACTTTCAGATTCCCAATCATTGAATTTAAGGTGAAATTCTAGCCAGTGATGAGAGTCTTTTTGATGACTGCAGCTTTTTTTTCAAAGAGCACCAGATAATAACTGGGGGGAAACCACACAACCCATACATGTACCAATAAACATATATTCAGTTGGGAAAAGACAACATTTCTGGACAGGTTGGAAAAAATAAAACGGAATGTTAAAGAAGCTGCTCATATAACAATGACAAATAGCACTATAAATCATATTAGTATGTAATATATAGGGTATAGGAGCACAGACTTTCACACGACCCACCACTCTCCCACTCTATCTAATAATACTGATACACATACATGTTGAAAAGATCAATAATCACCAATATACGTATTTCATGCTAAACCAGCAATCATCAGTTGGTCCAGATTACCATCTCTACACATATATGCTATAAGTGCTCAGATATATATTAAGATAGCCAATCCTCATACTTTAATGGACAGGCTTCAATCTACTCCACACTCCAACTCATCAACCATCCATCCAATTGAAAATCTGATGATGGAATATTCAAAAGCCACTCTGAGGCCAAGGTGATTGCCTTTGATAGAATAACCTAGCTGCTCAGAGAATTGGTTAAAAATTATTCATGCATCTGAAGGTCATGAGTTTGATCCCCATGTTAGTAGTGCCAATGATCAGGCGAGCAGCACTGAAGAAAGAAGAAGAAGCATAACATGAAATGTTGAACCATAAACTAACCTGTTGGTTACTATTAACATTTGAATATATTAATAAAATTTAAATACTGTTTCAGTTTAACTAAAGAATTTTAACAATTAAAACTAGATGGTAGAAATATTCAATATATAATAACATATAGAATATCTATCAATACAAAACTTCAGACAAATTGTAGTGAGTGATTTATCGCACCTAAGAACTGAAAATTCAGAAAAAGATAACAATGACAAAAAAAGTATTTTTGTGCCTAGTATTTGATTAAATAATAATTAATTTTATATCATTGTACTATGGAAGTAAAGTACCACACCAAATATGTACATTTTGGGTTTTATTTAAAAACCACTGTTAAGTGTTACCTGTCTAAAAATAATATGCATGTATATATAAGACACTTTTAGTTTTAGCCAACACAATGAATGATATTATTCTTAATTCATAGTATTCTACTATAAAGTATTTTTCCATTCACAGTTAATAAGATTATTTAAGTAATATTCATTAAGGCTGTAGCCTCAAGCACATGCGTATAAAATGCAATAGTAGGGACCTATACAGGTCTTAAACCACAAACAACTGCTACCATGATTTTTATACTAACTTTATTCATTTGTGTGATTATATTAATACATTAAAAATAAATGAGTATTTACTACATTGTTATAACATAACTGAGTCATCTTCTGTTGCCAAGGTCGTACATCTAACTGCCACATTCTAGGCAAATGAAATTATTTCATAAACAACCCCAGTAACAATCCAATATTGATCAATAATGGGTACCCAGCTATCCTCAGATAAAGAATAGCATACTTTCATAGAACTGAAATTGATCCCATGGTAGCATGATAAAATTTTTATCATAAAAGCACAACTCCTTATCTTTAAACACTAATGAGAGAAATATTGTAACAATAGCAAATGTAAATGCTTATTGTGTAATAGTGCAGTCTTTCTACAATTTGGTTCAAAATTACACTATTAAAATCATAAAATGATTCCGAACTTGAAACATCATGTGAAATTTGAGTCCAGAAACTGACCCTCTTTTTAGAGAACTATTATATGTCTGATATTTTTTTTACTATGAAAAATAAAATAAACCTGTGATTTTATTTTTTCTAATCAGATGATTATATCTTAAATAAATAGCAACTCACTTTCTAACCAATATTTAATAGCTAACTGGATTGACTAAATATTAATTGGATGAAAAATATCTTGAGCGTTTTTGATAAATCATGTATTTTAAAAATCCCCATATTCCATCATAGTTGGAATCTATGATCATGAATAAATCAGGTCAATACAATTATTGCAACACCATGGGATCATTATGAAATATCTGCAAAATATAAATACCTGTTTTGAATAAATAATAGTTGTAATTATTTGCAATTTATAATAAATAGCTGAATTTTAAAATTTGCCTTAATTTTTTTGAAACATAAAAATGACATATAATAAGAAATTCCAAAACCTGAAAGTGAAAAAGCAGGGCCATGATTTATGGGTTTTGAGCTCCAGAGTTTACTACTATGAATCTATACAGAACAAATAATCAAATGGTTATTGCTCAGAAGGGTATAAAGAAGTTCAAGCATTACAAATAATAGAGTAGATTTAATCCAGTTCTCTATCATTTCTCTAAACCTCACAGTCCAAGATATTCAATACTGCACTTTGAATAGCAATCGTTTCCAGTTGAATCTTCAAAAATTCCAAGTGATACTCATAACCCTTTCTCCCTTTCTCAATATTTTGTTTAACTAATAGATATGTTAGTTTTTGTAATCCTAGCTATTGATAAGTTGCTCTATTTGAAATGATGACTATCTGATTGTAACAATTCTTCTGTAATTACATTGATGCCTTTTTTCCAAACTATATTCTTACATTCCAGCCTATGTGATCCAATATTAGAAAGTAGGTTCATAATCACAAAAACTTTCAGTAGTTAGCATAAAGTTTATTTAAAGTTTATTTATTTAGCATATGATTTTTTTTAGATAGCTTAATTATTACTAAAATTTTACAAGTGGCCTGAACATGTTCTAACCACGAGGTAGATTCAATGGCTTTATTAAAACTTTTAATTCTTCCATTATATCCTCAGACTGGATAGGCACCAGATTTGGATTTGTCCACATTTATAAATATTAGTGGTTATCAAATTCTACTTATCAAGCAGATAAGCACAATCACCATAGGTTGTCCAGTATTTGTAATGAGATTCCAATCATCATCATCTTCAACCATTATCAATCCACTGCAGGGTGAAGATCTCTCCAAGTTCAAACCATCTTCTCCGATCTTTAGTTTCTCTTCTCCACATCACCCCTGCACACTTTCTTATTTCATCCATCCATCTCACATGTGGTCTCTTTCTGAGTCTTTTATAATCTCTTGGAATTCAGTTTAAGATTTCAATTGTCCATTTATTATCATCTCTTCTAGCAATATGTCCAGCCCAACTCCGCTTTAGTCTTTTAATTTTTTCAATAGTTTTCGATCTCTTCTTGTTACTCCTAATATGCATCTCTCCATACTTCTTTGAATGGTCTGAAGTCTCTGTATACAAAGAATACAGAAAATACAGAGATTCCAATAACATCTAGAAAAAATCAAATCCAGCTCGCTTTACTGTTGGATGTGGGGGAAAGTTTGTTTAAAACCTCACAAAAAGTCTACTCTTTATAATAGACCTCTTTCGTTGTTTGAAGAGATTCTTGGTTGAACATTCAGAAAACGGATGTTGATTTGAGTTTTGAGTATTTTTGATAATTTTGATCTGTTTAACACTTTTTTTTTCCTCATTTCTGTAAAAGTTACATTTTACATTTTCATTTACCATTGTCAAACTCCCTCCACTCACAGCTTTGACGCCATCCATTTCAGATAAATACCCTAATGATTATTACTAATCATTTTCGAAACTAGAGATTTTCTCTAGCACAGATATAAACTTTAAACCTCAGTTAAAGATTAATATATCTGATTTTTTTAAATTTACACACACGGAGTTATTTACCTTTCTCTGTCCCGTATGTAATATCTTTATAGATATAATAAACATTTCCATACTTCCCCATTCTGTAAAAGTTGTAATAATACTCAATTGCTACATGATTAAATGCTAGCTTTGAAAATTTGCGAAAATGTCTCACACCTGTTGGTGTAATTGCTACTAAATTACACCTTTTCTGTTTACATTCGGCTATGTTAAAAATATCATTGTTCAACTAGCAACTAATTTTTTAGCATATACTCGTATGTATGTATATCAGTTTGTTCTAATAACTACCAAAAAAATGTTTTTATTTAAAAGTAGTTTCAGTACATTATCGCGTAGCAATGTGTGATTTGCTTTTTGATTTACTCCATCACTAGATTATTTAATTTGACTTAATGCAGTAAAAAGAAGAACAGAGAGGGAAAAAACTCTACTGGTCATTTAAGGAAGTCATTTATTTGATAACTATATTAACGCTGACCAGTTAGTTGCTCTCCAGCGAATTGGCAAACTTTTTTTTTTGCACGTATAAATTCAAATTAAAAAAAAAAAGTTTCCTCTAAAATGAATACACTGCCATCTTTTGGTGACTCGTAAACTTAGATGATCAATAAATCCTATACAGCTACGAAGACTTTCGATTTTTTTTTTGTCTTTCCTGTAAAAGAATAGTAATACTGACATCTTATCTATTAATTTTGAAGAAATTCTATTTCATATCCTAGAAAAGGTGTGTTCAACTTGATTATCTACTTCATTTATCACACTTCAGGCGGATTTTTTTTCTTTCCATCTTTGCCGATACAGCGTTATCGGAGCTTTAAAAAAAGAAATAGAAATCCTTTTAGCCGCCGTTTGTCAGAAAAAGAAGGATCATATATTTAACAAAAAAAAAAAAAGATGAATTGAGCGTTAATAACTATTCACTTATAAGGGTTTTAATATGTATCAGATTTGATTTTTTAATATTATAAAACATTTAGATAAACTATTTAGTAAGAAAAAGAGTTCAACAAGTAAAAAGAAAGAGTTCACATTTGATAAACTATAATTTAAAAAAAAAAAAACCTGTTATGATTAGAAAAATATGCCAGTCTTTAAAGAATGAAAAAGTATATAAAATAGGAAAATATAAGTAGTACGTTAATGATTACCGTATCAGGGTAATTGAAACGTTTATATTGACTGGCAATCAATATACAACGCTAATGGCTGTCTGTTTTCATGACCATTTAGATACTTTTTTTTACATTTTTAGTCATAATGTGTTTGGTAAAAAGGTTTGGAATGGGGGAAAATCTTTTTTAATGCAGATCTCATGCACACCTAGAGAAGCATACAAACTATTACATACATTACACACAAACATATATGTAATATACTTATATTTGCAATGAAACAAAGTTAATTCTAATCTTTAATTATTATTAAATTTTAAGTTTAATAAGAAGAGATTTGTATCTTAAGCAGATATGCTGTAATGCTGTTATAATAGCTCAACTATGTCATGTTGAGTACTGAAAATATTCTCAAATCAAAGCACAAGATAGACTTTTGAGAAAAAAAGCACCCGTCTTATCTTTTGTAACTAAATTTAGTAATATAGACTATTCTAGAGTGTCTTAGTTTGAGAGTATGAAGATCTCTGTGCTAGTAAGTAAAATTGAATAATTTATAATACTAACAAGAAATAAACTGAAAAATTTCATGAACATTAATATATAGAAAGAAATTAATGAATGTAAAGTAAATAAAGAAACATCTTTACAGTCTCAAACTAAGATGCTTTAGATTGGCCTATATAACTAAATTTAGTACAAAAGATAAGATGGCCACTTATTTTTTCCAGTCTCTATCTTGTGCTTTGATTTGAGAGTATCCTCAATACTTAACAAGACATTGTTGAATTATTATAACAATATTACATTCTCATGTGCTTAAGGTGCAAATTTCTTCTGTATAAATTACATATGATCTCTGTACTAGTAAATAAAATTGAATAATTTATAATATTAACAAGTAATAAATTGAAAAATAATGAACATAAAGTAAATAAAGAAACATCTTTACACTCTCAAACTAAGATGCTTTAGATTGGCCTATATAACTAAATTTATGTGCAAAAGATAATACTGGTGTTTTTAGAAACTATGTAATATTCAATTTTATTCACCAATGTAGAGATCTTCAAGCTCCAAACTAAGATGCTTTAGATTGGCCTATATAACTAAATTTAGTACAAAAGATAAGATGGCCACTCTTATTTTTTTCCAAAGTCTCTATCTTGTGCTTTGATTTGAGAGTATCCTCAATACTTAACAAGACATTGTTAAATTATTATAACAATATTATATTCTCATGTGCTTAGAGTGCAAATTCTTTCTATATAAATTACATATGAACTCTGTACTAGTAAATAAAATTGGATATCAAATTTAAGGTTCTAAATAAATAATCAAGAAATTTGTTGCTCCAAATTCTAAGAAGTTTGATCACCTGAAATGAGATTGTTGGAGTTGCTGTCCTTGAATCTTGGAATTTCAGAATCCACCATTCTACCACTGCATGGTATAGAAAACTAGTAATAGTGCTCTGATTGTAATCATTGTTTTAATGTTTAGACATATGTATCTGCAGTCATTCCTATCATGCACACACACATGTATATAAATAAATAATTTATTGTTTACAAAATTAGTTCTGACCTTAATTATTAAATTTAATGTTATGGATAAGTATTATTAAACAAAGTAAAACTCTCCATACAGTAGTGCCACCCTGTGCCAATCAGAGTAATCAGTGGATGCCAGAAGGCTTGTGCATAAAATCCGTATCTAGTGCCTACTCATCCAATATCCCCAGACTAATTCTGGCTTGTGGCCTTTGTCAGAAACTAGTCTGGAGATATTGGCTGAGTAGGCACTAGATAGGGATTTTATGCACAAGCCTTCTGGCATCCATTGATTACTCTGGTTGGCACAGGGTGCACTACTGTATGGAGAGTTTTGCCTTGTTTAATAACAATTATGTGCTAGTATAAAAGAAGTATAAGAGATTGGTGATCGTGTGATGTTATGGGTAAGTGATAGTAGAAAATCATTTTTTTGTGTTTATGCATACATATGTATAATACATGCACACCCAATACACCTTCAATGACTACAAAGTTGATTCTAACTTTTGCCTACCGTTAAATTTAATTTATAAATAAATAGTAATTATGATAATTGATAATTACTTTTCATAATTATAAACACACACTAATATATATATATATATACACACACAATCATTACTATGACACATACACATCTTCATACTTAAATAAATAAATAATTTGTCAGGTATAAAGTTAAATCTAGCTTTAGTCACCATTGTTATAAAATAAATACTATTTGTAATTAATAATAATCATTTTTTTTAAATTATGTTTATTTCTATGATCCATAATCATATGTTCATATAATTTACCAGCTACAAAGTTAATTTTTGGTATATTAACAAAAATGTAATCATTAGTAACAGTTTTCTGCAAACCTTAACTGCTTAAGAATAATCTGTACATAATGCTGAGTATCTTTTCATTGTTTATAAAGATACAGGTTAAATGTAAATCTATAATTAAGGGCATAATCTATATGAAATAAACCTATAGACAGGCACTGTGCATTTATGTATAAATCTCTATGTACTCACCCATCAATAAGAGTTTCAAAAACACAGATAAATCACTTGTGTTTAGAGCATATTCATATATAAGCCACGGCTTGAACCATACAGTCAGTAAGGCTTATCTTATATATGAATACCACAAGTGATTCACTTATGTTTTTATAACTCTTACTGGCATGTTATTGTGTGAATATTTATACATAAATAAACAGTATGTGTCTGAAAGTTAATTAATTTCTGTATGATTACAAATACAAGATAACTATGTAAGTATCATTTATTAAGCACAAGCAGTTCGTAATTAAAGGGAAAGACTGAAACCTCCTCATATGCACTTTAAGAATGCTTATATGACAATCAAACAGATGTACTGTATAAAGAACTCTTGTCACAACACAAGACAAAGATTTTTACTTATAAAAATCTCTATCTTGTGTTGTGACTTAAGAGCTCTCTATACAGTCACCATTGCATCTGTTTAGCTGTCATATAAGCATTTTTAAATACAAGATAAGTAAATGTTACATGTTTTAAATAGAACAGACAGATTACTAATCAAACATCTATTATTTAAAAACTATTATTCAAAAAAATTTTAAGAAAATCTATTTAGTATGCATCCTTACAATGAAATTTTTTAAAAAAAAAAAAAAAGTAATAAGCATCTATAAATTAATCATCTAATTGCAGTGAGCTACCTGGAGGGGGGTGTTCATATTTTAACAAAGTTTAAACTTTGGGTTTACAATAAAGAGTGAAAGGTCTATTCTCAAAATACCAAAAATGTTGCAAATCTAAAAGGTTCTCTGAAAACAGAAATTTTGAATTGATGGTGTTTTACCTATACCTCCCATATTTGTTTTACACATAAGTACATGCAATTATTTTTATACAATTGTGAGTTTAGTAGCCAAACGCATTTGACACATGAAAAAAAAACATTATAGTTAATGTTAATTCTAATGTATTATTTAAAAAAATAGAAAAAGTTCTAAACAAAATATGATTTTAAGAAAATATTCCTTCACGTACAATAAATACATGTTTATGGATAAGGAAATGTCTGTATTTTGTGTATTAAAGTTAGTAATTATTAATGAATAACACTAAACAATATCCTCCCTTCTCCCACCAAGAAAATAACTTTGATATCTATTCCAAATATACAAACAGCTCAAGATTCTTTTTATCAAATATGCGTGTGTCTTATAATATAAAAAAGAAATGAATAAAATAGTCAAAATACATATCTCTCTTGAGGTAGAAAAATGTTCTAAAACAAGGAAGGAATTGAATACTATAGAATTAGTAATCTTATGCCCAGCATTTCTCTTTGAAAATAAAAGTTGTATAAAAACAACAAGATAATTAAGATGCTGAAAAAATTGATTCTGTTTGGAAAAACATCACTTTTGGAAGGGAAAATCAATGGTATCTCTGAAAAATCTTTATTAATTTGTATTATTGTCTTTATTTCAGTAGGAATAGTTTTAACTACCTCTGCACTTTTGGAAGTTTATACTAATAATAATTTATGATATTCATCAATAAGCAAATGGTGTCATAAAGTCCATTAAATCAGAAGATGGTTGGGTACATCACTCAGTTTTCTGACACATTTGGAACTTCTATATAGGATATTTAAAAAACAGTTACAAATAAACTTAATTGTCAAAATTTATTTGTTTAAAAAGATATCATTTACATTATCCTCATCACTTAAGATTTAAATTCATCATGTTTAATTTTTCAGCTGTCCGTGTTTTTTCATAATCCCTAGCAGCTATTTAGGTTAAATTGCCAACTTATTTTAATCAATAAATTTTTAGAATTTTCAAATTAATTCTTAGTAATATAAGTTTAGAAATTAAAAGTCATTCTTATATTTAATATTTCAACTTTATAAATATAAATAAAAAGATAATAAACTGAAATATATAATTAAAACAATAGCTTTTATTATTTCACTATTGGTAATGAAAATGGGACAAAATAATGTATTTGAACTCCATTTCTAATATCAACCCAAATTTTCTGTAAAGACTACAGAAAGCAATAAAAATTATATTTTAAAATTTTTAATTCCACTAAGGATTCATTTTTCAGCCGTTTGCAATCTCCTGCTTTACATTATTCCATATCTCTTGTTTTTTATTTCAAATAAAATCTGAATCAAAATGTCACATTTTTATCAATAAATAAACATTTTACAAAAAATTGCAAAAATAATCATAAATATATTTATAGAAAATACGTGATTTTTATTTTAATCCACCAAACACCACATGATCACAATGCTTTATCCTTTCATAAGTTGTTTACATGGAGGCAAAACTTTTCATATATTAGCATCACTCAGTGCAAACCTGAGTATTTAATGAATGTGGTAAGGTCTGTGCATAAAATGCCTATCTAGTGCCTACTCATCCAATATTCCAGACTAGTTTCTAGTTTGTTTCACTGATGAAAGCCACAACTTAGAAACCAGTCTGGTAATATTGGATGAGTATGCATTAGATGGGCATTTTATGCACCAATCTTATTGCATCCATTGATTACTCTGGATTGCACTGAGTGGTGCTACTATATGGATAGTTTTGCCACTATGATTTTTAGGTTCAAGGTTTAAATTAAAGACTACAATAAAAACAAATAAATGTCCAACCTTTGGTCTTTCGTAATGTCTATAAAAGACAGATTTTTTTAAATTAATAAATCAATATCTATGTTTATGATTATCTTTCAGTAATAGTTCATCTTTCCTTCTTATTACAAAAATAACTTTCCTTTCAATATATAGATGATATATTGAAGATGTATTTGTATATAGACTAACAGCATTCATAGATTTTTTAAGTGTGTGAATGAAAATTAAGATATGCAGTGAATAATTAAATATTAAAATGATCCATATTAAAATATTAAATGTGTATCTAGAAATGTTAATGAATTTGATTACAAATTAATGGTAAAACTTTTAAATGTAAAAGAATTCATATACCTTTTACCACACATTTCTTTAAGATATAAGCTTTTAGGGTTAAATGGGTTTTTTTTTAATTTAATTTTTATTAATAAATTGAGGCAGATAGGGAATGACCATGGCTATAGCAAGAGTTTATAATCCAAATATTTAAAAGTATTATATAAAAAAATAAAATTAATGCTTGATAACATTCAAATTTATAAAGAACTGAACTTTTTACAGGGTGTTCCTAATTTATATTCAAAGTTGAAAAAGACTATTTGTAAAGATTTTAATATTAGATTCACATCTCTTCTGTTTTTAAATAGATTAATTAATAATACTAAGGATAGAATAAATCAGACTCATAAACACCAAATTGTATATTCTACTGCATATGAAGAACTTGGTTGTTCTGTTATTTATTATTATAATGAAACTAAAACTTATTTATCTATACATATGAGACAGCATTTTATCCGTATAAAAAATCCAATTTTCAACTTCATTCTGTTTTCTTTAATCATAAGAAAAATTCTGGATATGATTGTTGTTCTTAAAAAATTAATATTGTATTAGTGAATCAAATGATAGAAAAAGTTAAGAAGATTTGCTATATTATTAATTCTAATATTATAAACCAAATATTCGGCAGTGTGCAATTCAGTATGCCGTAGAATTATGGTTATTAAATAATGAATTTTTTTAATAATTGTTTGTCATGATTCTGGTATTTTGGCCCAAAAGTACAACTCGGCTAATAATATTATCAAAAAAGCTAATTATTTGGTTTAACACATTGTTATACTTGTATTTTTTTATTTATAATTAAGATATAATTTATTATATATATATGCAATAATATTATAACTCGATGGCTGCATTTCTTCAAATCAATGTATGTAATCTTATAATTTAATATTTATAAATACAGTAATTAGATATATGTAAAGTATAACTTTAAAAATTTTATCCACTTAGGAGCGCTTCCGACTATCCTGGTAGTTTTGTCAACTAAAACTTTGAAAGGCTAATCTTCTCACATTTCTGTGATCTTAACATTTGTTGCCTGTCTGTTAATTAAGTCTTGTTTGTATTTGTATATTAGCATAGCTTCCTTTACTTTTCCTTTGTTGTTATTTTTTTCCAATTTGCACTAATAATGTAAAAATATTGCAAATTCAAAAAAAAAAAAAAACAACAAAAGGAAAATAAAGGAAGCTATGCTAATATACAAATACAAACAAGTCTAATTAATAGACAGGCAGCAAATGTTAAGATCATGGAATTGTGGGAAGGTTAGCCTTTCAAAGTGTTAGTTGACAAACACTATGAGGATAGTCAAAAGCATTCCTAAGTGGATACAATTTTTAAAGTTATACTTTACATACCTCTAATTACTGTACTTATAAATATTAAATTATAAGATTACACACACATATATATATATATATATATATATATATATATATATATATATATAGCATTTTTAACAGTTAATATAGATATAAATTAATTAATAAATGGATTCACTGTTAATTTCAAAGTACAGTATATTGATGTGCAGCAGCCAATCAGATGCAGTTTTAAAAGCTGAATAAAAATAATAGCAAAAACTCTATTGGTCAGTTACTCACATTGCTATGAATGAGCTAGTAGCTGAACATTATAGCTATAAAAATTGAGGGTATAATGTATAGCAACATTTCTTATATCCAAACTGAAATAAAGACTCTCCCATCAGCAAGTCATGTATTTAAATGTAGTATTTTTACTGCAGCTGCAGAAAGGAGTTTGCTATTAACTAAAAGGAGACCCTTTGATTCCTCTTGGAGGCCTTAAAGAAACCGAGCAGGGCAAATTCCTAATGTCCACTCCATACGTTCTTGTCGTTGCAGCTGTTATTACTATATGTTTATTCATATAGTATACGAACATGGATGGGCTGCTCACCAACACGCATTAGCCAGCGTGGTGAGTTTATTGGCTTTTTACCTCTGAGTTTAAGATCAAGAAACACCATGGTTTTTCTTCTTAGTGCCTGATAAGGCAGAATGAATGTTTGTGTAAATGATAAATATTTTTCCAATACATATATGCAATTATGACAGACAAAAATAAAGCATGGCCCTTATTCCCAGGAGGCTGTAAAGTCAACAACCAAGGCAGCGGTTGGTGGCCGAAGGCGGAGGGTGCTAAGAATATCCTGGAGGCGGACCCAGGCTGCCATTTGATGACGACTTTTTATTTAGGTACTTACAACTGCAGATCACTTTCAAGTGAAGGAAGATTGCAAGAATTAGAAGAAGAACTCTCTTATATTAAATGGGATATTATTGGACTTTGTGAAGTTAGAAGAAAAGGTGAAGAGACAATTGATTTAAAAAGTGGACATATGCTCTATTATAAAGGCACAAATATTGGAAATACAAGTGGAGTAGGATTCATTATAAATAAAAAGTGGAAGAACAATATTGTGGAGATTGATGGTGTATCAGACAGAGTGCCAAGATTAGTTATACAACTTAATAGCAGATATCAAATGCAGATAATTCAGGTTTATGCCCCAACAAGTTCTCATAGTGATGAAGTAGTAGAAGATTTTTATATGGATGTACAAAAGGCTTTTGATCAGAGTAAACAACATTTTAAAATTGTTATGGGAGATTTTAATGCTAGAATTGGTAAACAAATGAAAGATGAAAGTGTTGTAGGTAATTTTGGTTATGGTAATAGAAATGAGAGAGGACATAGACTTGTGGAGTTTGCAGAGAAGGAAAAACTCTATATTATGAATTCTTTTTTTGAGAAAAATGTTAGAAGGAAATGGACATGGAAGCATCCAAATGAAGGTACAGCAGAATTGGATTATATTTTGACTAACAGGAAATACATATTTCAAGATTGTAATGTTCTTAATAAATTTAACACAGGAAGTGATCATCGATTAGTAAGGGGTAAGATACATGTTAATGTAAAACTAGAGAGACAAAAATTATTAAGAAAAACTATATTTACAGTTGATATTCCTAATCTTCAGAAACATTCTAATGAATTTAAATTAGAACTTACAAATCGGTTTCAAATATTAGTAGATTTTGAACATGATTCAGATTTGAATGAAATTAATATGAAAATAACTGATACACTTTTAAAAACTGCAACAAAGATAGCTGGTAGAAAAAAGCAGCAATTGACTAATAAAATGTCTACTGAGACTAGAGAACTTATGAAGAAAAGAAGGAATATGAAGATATGCAAGAATGATGCATTAAAAAGAATTGAATATCTCGAATTTTGTAAAATGGTGCGGAAAAGAGTTGAAAATGATATAAGAAGATATAACTGTGAACTACAAGAAAAGCTGTAGAAGAAAATAAAAGTCTTAAGAATGTAAAACAACATTTTGATGTTGGTAGGAAATTTATATCTGCAATAAGGAAAAAAGATGAAATTATTACTAAAAAGAGGGATGACATTATGAAATTGGTAGAAGATTTTTATCAAGAATTATATAGTAATAAAGAACAAGTACCTCCTATATCTATTACATCTTCCGAATTGCCCAGAATTTTAAATGAAGAAGTGAGAAATGCAATTAAATGTATGAAAAAAGGAAAGGCTCCAGGTAATGATGGAATTATAATTGATATATTAAAAGAAGCAGGTGAAGAAACAGAAAAAATATTAGCAAAGTTATATACCAAATGTCTAAATGATAAAGATGTACTGGATGATTGGAAGAATGCAGTAATAATATTAATATTTAAAAAAGGTGATAAAGAAGATATTAGAAATTACAGACCTATCAGCCTTTTATCAGTTTTATATAAAATTTTTACCAAGATAATTACAACTCGTCTACAGAGAACCTTGGATTTTCACCAACCAAGAGAACAAGCTGGATTTAAAAGTGGTTTTAGTACAGTAGATCATATTCAAGTATTGAGAGAAGTTATAGAAAGGACAAATGAATATGAGTTGTCATTATGTTTTGGATTTGTAGATTATGAAAAGGCATTTGATTCTATAAACATTTCTTCAGTGATTAAAGCATTGGATCATCAAGGTATAGATCCAGGATATTGTCATATTTTAAAGAATATTTATAAAAATGCAACAGCAACAATTAGATTACATAATGATACTGGGAAAGTCAACATTGAGAAAGGTGTAAGACAAGGTGACTCCATATCTCCAAAACTTTTTACAGCAGTGCTGCAAGAAGTATTTTGTGGATTAAAATGGGAAACTAAAGGAGTGAAAGTAAATGGAGATTATTTAAGTCATTTAGATTTCACAGATGATGTAGTTGTTTTTGCAAATAATGCTTCCGAGCTGCAGGAAATGTTGCAGGAGTTATCAGATGAAAGTAGGAAAGTAGGACTAAAGATAAATGTTAAAAAGACTAAAGTAATGTTTAATCGATTTGCTCAAAATATGAAAATAAAGATTGATTATGATGAATTAGAAGAAGTTAAGAGTTACAAATACCTTGGTCAGATTATTAATACAGATGGAAACATAATAGAGGAAATTAATCATAGAATTAAACTTGGTTGGAGTGCTTTTGGTAGAAATAACTTGATATTAAAAGGAAATATGCCTATGTGTTTGAAAAGAAAGGTTTTTAACAAATGTGTTTTACCAGTTCTTACTTATGGATCTGAGACTTGGACACTTAATAGAAGATCAATACAGAGACTTCAGACCACTCAAAGAAGTATGGAGAGATGTATGTTGGGAGTAACAAGAAGAGATCGAAAATGCAATGTATGGGTAAGAGAACAAACAGGTGTTACTGACCTCATTGAAAAAATTAAAAGATTGAAGTGGAGTTGGGCTGGACATATTGCTAGAAGAGATGATAATAGATGGACAATTGAAATTTTAAACTGGATTCCAAGAGATTGTAAAAGACCCAGAAGGAGACCACATGTAAGATGGATGGATGAAATAAGAAAATGTGTAGGGGTGATGTGGAGAAGAGAAGCTAAAGATCGGAGAAGATGGATTAAACTTGGAGAGACCTTCATCCTGCAGTGGATTGATAATGGTTGATAATGATGATGATGATGATGATTTTTACTGATTAATATAGATGTAAATTAATTAGTAAAAGCTACAAAGCCATGCATGATTGCTTGTTGCAGATCAATACACCTTCACTGTGGGTTTAATTTTTGTATATATAATGGTGATCCTATATACTAATTAATTTATATATATATATATTAGAAACCAGTCAGCACTTAGACAATCTCAATATAGATAACAATCAACAATTTCAAACTGTTGTCAAGGCAACCTTCTTTTATATATAGTGGAAGAATAAGTTTGGTGTCTTTTATTCTAGGCATTAGCTTACAAGATTAAGGAGTGCAAATAAAGACATCGTGAATTAATTTGTTTGGTTATACGCTATAAAAAATTAATTCATAAGTATTGAAAATCCCCAGTTAGCTATTTATACATTAGGGAGTTGTATGCTTATGTATGATCAAAACTAAAGTATAGGTGGGCTCTTTCTATATTTATGCTTAATGACAATTAGTTTACAAATATCTCACTGGAGTTTCTCGAGTATTTCTGCCTTAATTTCATCTATATTTGAGCTATCAAAACATTATATTTATATGTAATTCAGTACTTAAGTAAAATAAAAATGATAATTTAAATATATATACAAATGCTATTATTCACAGAGATATAAAAAATGCATGAATTCTGAAAACCTAATCTTGGTAGGGATTAATGTATTATTTTGTAATTATTTGTGATGAGGAATTGATTTTTCTAACAATATCTTTATTCATAAATTTAGTACTTTCTTTTTTGTTTGTTGTTTAGTAAAATTAAGCTTTTATTATGAGTTTAAATGATGAATAAATATTTAAACTGTACAAAAATCTTCCTCAGAGCCATAATTACACAAAACATGTAAATACCAATGTTAGTAAAACAGGCAAAACTCTCTATATGTATTGCCACTCAGTGCAAGACAGAGTAATCAATGGATGCCAGAGGGCTTGTGCATAAAATCCCCATCTAGTGCCTACTCATCCAATATCCCCAGACTAGTTTCTGGACTGTGGCCTTCGTCAGTACACATACAATGTATATTGTTAATACATATAAATATTATTATTTTTTTAAATTCAAATAGAAATCTTCAATCAGATAAATATTTAGGGATATTAATCTAAATAGACTTGGACTTTATCATTTAAATTAAAAATAAACATTCTTTAATCAGAAAATTGTTCTGGGGGGGCCCTAAGTATTATGCAGCATCAAAAGCGCATATTGATTGTAAAATGATAGATATAATTAATTTTGAATAGTTTTTTTTGGCACAATATATTTAATAATTTATAAATTATTAAATACAAAAGTAGTCTGCATTTAAAATATGAGGAACTTTTTTTACATATTTCATTAAGAAATAAAAAATGGTGTATTGCTTTGAACTTTGTAAGAAGTATGATTTCCGAATGTGTCCTAGTGGGGTTGCGATTCATGGAAGTGGAAATTCAAAGTCTGCAGCTCTAACAGTAGAATAAATTGTGCAGTATAAATTTAATGATATACATATGTATCTAACTGTAATAATTTTTTATAATTAATACAAAAAGTTTAGTTGGCTTTAGGTCCTTCTCTCCATTATTTATAGATAACCTTTACCGTAATTTGGTATCAAATTACAACACAAGCAAGTCAATCGTTGGTGGCCTAGCGATTAGCATAGCTGCTTTCCAAGCAGCTGGCCCCTGTTTGCTTCCCGGTCAACGCTTTGACATATATATAATTAGCTGAATCATATAATTCATTCTCTATGGTTTAAATATTTTTATTGATAATAAGACCCCCCCCCCTTTTTTTTTTGGTGATGATCGGCTTGAATAATATATAGAAGCTGATCTTTGGTTGATGAGTAATAATTAGGTATTAACTTGCCCACATTTACTAACAAATGTAATGCCCCATGATTACTTTGTATATATTTATTTTTCTTTACAATTAATGTTAGTTTTTTATGTTATTATTGCTTTTTTAAAAAAAAATATTATAATTATATTCTGTGTAGTGCGTTGCGCACATACATATATGACCACATCCAAATTAATCTGGAATTTAAAATATCTCAAAAACTCAAATGTTAGCAATTAAAAAGCAAATTCGTGCTTAAATATTTAGTTTCTTGATATAATAAATGTTAGATTAATTGAATGCATTGCTATTCTAATTTGCGTGAATTTGTTATGGTAATCTCAGAATGTAACGAGGGAATTGTTTATAGAACATGTTGACACTATTCTTTCTTTTTAATTGATGTTTTAATGATAATGTAAAATGTAAAAGAATTCCACGGACTTTTTTTTTAAATAAAAAAAAAAATTGAAATAGATTTGCATAAATTAAAACACTCGGGTTAAAAAGCAATTTTGAAAATATTAGAAAGATGTTTTACATTTTCAAATAGTATTTTAAAACAAATATTTATAAATTATTAAATGATGTTTTGTTTTCAATTACTGTTAACACTTAAAAAATTAAAGTCATATTTTATTAATATATGTTAATTTTTTTTGTTTGCGAAAACAAATGATCAAAAAAAAAATTATATAACAACGCATACTCTAATCATATAGTTGAATAAATTCTCAATTGTTGTTGCCTATTTTGTTAATATAAAAATAATCAGTTTCTAAACAAATGGCAATAGAGTAATCACTAGTATCAGTTGACGATTGTTGAGTCTTCCACTATATGCCATTTCATTATCATAACTTACATTGTGATCTCTTATTAATATATGCGAATTTTAATAAGTATAAAATTTAAAACTATTTACCAAATAATAAAGCCCTTATATAATAATAAATAGTCATTCGTAAATAAATTTGGTCATTCTAATCAATTTGTAAATCACGTATAATAAATAATACATCTACATATTGAAGTTTGTTTGCAGCTTGGAGCAGTTCTTTTTGTATATGTTTGGTGATGGCGTTTGGTGATTTATGAAAGGGTATCCCAAGGAAGCTCTGTGGTTGGCCCAAGAAGTTGGTTGATATCTTTTCTCCAGTTGCAATTTTCCAAGCAGTTGACTTCAGGAGGTTGAACTCAAGTTTGTATTGAGTTGTATAATTTTCAAGAATTTTATTAAGGGGAACAAGATATTTTTGTGAGGGCAAGATAACACAAATGTCATCCATATATGCAAAGAGACTAATTTCTTTCTTCAGTCTGGGAATATAAATGCCTGGAAGTTGCTTTTCAATTTGAAGCAGGAGGGGATTGATATAGGCTATGAAAAGTATTGCGCTTAAAGGGGATCCCTGTGGTATAGAGAGAGTTGGTTTGAAACTGCTTGAAATTTTACCATCTAAAGAAATAACAATGTTACGGTTTTGTAGAAGATTGTATATGATTTGTAAATAAGCCTTTGGAACGTCATATTGTGACAATGTGTTCAGAAGAATATTAATTCTGACTGAGTCAAATGCAGCTGCAATGTCTAACTGAACTGCAATTGGCTTAGTTTTCCTGTGAATTCTGAGGTAGTCAACCAGGACTTTAATCTGTGCCATAGCTAGAGTTGTGGAAGATCCCTTTTGCATATTGGGATGTGGAGATGTACTTGAGAATGCTTTCTTGGATATTGTCTTTGAGTGTGGATTCTATGATTTTTACTAATAATGGGGTCATTGAAATGGGTCTCAGACTGGAGAGCTCTGATGGGGGTTTGTTCTTCTTGAGAAATGGTACCATGGCTATTGGGTATAGATTTGGTATGTTTTTATTACCGTTTGCAAGATAGTCTATCATTTTAAGTATAATTGGTATGATAAACTGGCTGAGGTGAGCTAGGATAAAGCATGGAATGCCATGAAGTCCTGGATGAACACGGTCTGGGAGTGATGTTAGCTTGTTTTGAAGCATGCTTTCGGTTATGTTATGTGAGTCTGGTATCTCATTATCTCTCCACACAGTTAACAGGGCTTCAGGTTCTTTTGTTAAGAGTTCTTGAAAGTGCAGCCTTATGACTTCCAACATATCTTGCCCAATGTATGATTGCCCTTTTGATGTAATTACTGTGGGTGTATTTTTGATCTTATAAGCACCAAGAGCCCAACTCATATAACCACGGGTCCAGCAATGTTGAGTTTCCAGATATAGCTTTGTTCTCTTGATGGATAAATACTCTGCAAGTTTCTTCTGCTGCGTTTTATATTGTAGTTTTAGAGACATGATGTCTTTAATATTATCGGTGTTGCTAGGTATTGTTTTTAGCGTATTGCTTATGTTCTGTAATTCACTGAGTAATCTAATAGGGCCTTTTAGCTTCTGGGTGTAGTTGCTGATGAGTGACTGTAACACCTCAATGAAAGAAAACCATGCCACTTCAATAGGGTTTGTTAAAAGATTTATTTTTTGAAAATAAATATATGACTCAGATATGATCGCTTCGGTCGCTGTAGCACGTGTGACCATACGTAGAGTTTGACGGCTGGACTGGCCAGTGTATAAAATGTTGTCTGGTTTTAGTTTAATGATCTGCGCAAAGTGATCTGAAAATACAATGGGCTGGAGCAGTGCTTCTATTTGAAAATGGATTTCAGGAGAGTAGTAGAATAGGTCAATGAGGCTCTTGGAATTTTGTGTGTAAAAGGAAAATGATTGAGGGGGGAGGAAACCCTCACCACACATCAGTGTTCGGTTAATTAGGTGGAGGTATTTGGTGTTGAAGTGGGCATAGCTTGTGTTAAAGTCACCCATGAATAGAACCGGTGCAGTGTTATTACGTAATGTCATATTTATTATCTGTATAATATGGTGGAAGTTAATGGAGGAGTTCTGTGTGTATATAAAGATAATGTTGAAAGTGAAACCATTATAATTTACATTGGTTATAATTATGTAACTATCCATGTAAACTATTTTAAAATCACTGGGTGGTTTGTTTTTGTTGATGATAATGCCTACACCTCCAGAGGCGGTGTGGGCAATTGACAATTTGATGAATCCATGTGTTCCAAGAAGCTGTGTGATTTGGATGTCAGAGTTTATGTGATATTTTGTCTCTGCCATAAGAAAAATACATGCCAACCCGTTTTCCTGTTTACTTGATTGTTTCTATGTTATCTTTTAATATCTTCAGCAGAAAACTTTTCTATCTGAAACATTTCCACATCGTGTTGACTTGTAGCTTCCAATATACCCCCCCCCCCGGCATATTTTCCCAATGGAAATAATTAACATTGCATTTCCTTAGAATGCCTTCCAAATTACACTATTATGAGGTATAGTGTTTGTTTTTTCTGTTTCTCTTTTCAAAAAGTATTGTTTAAAAAACGCTCAACCAAGATTATCTCCAGCTGTTTTGAAGAATAAAATTTTGGTTCATCAAAAACTAGGTACTGATTAACAGTTGCAATTTATCTTTATCTGCTTCTTCTTTTCTTTTTCTCTTCTTTTTGTTATTGCAGTCATAGTAGTTTCAGACACTTAGAGATTATAGAAAACACTCATGACGACCTTAATGTAGGCATCTTGAATTATGTATTTATGGAACCAGAACTGCTGTGTGTGGGTGAGCAGGTTGCATGGAGCACAAAAGCACTTCTCTACTGGGGCATCGAGACACTGAGATAATTAATAAAATTTATATGTAAATAAAATTGTTCATCCCTATAATTAATAACATTTATCTGTAAATAAAAATGTTTAGATTTCCCAATCATTTTTATTTAAACATCCTAATTTATATAAAAAGTAACATATTATTATTAATAATTCACTTAAAAATAAAGTTTAGTTTAAAAATAATGACTAATAATTACAGTAATTCTGCATATAGTAAAATTGTCTTTATCAACATTTTACAACTTTGTGTTGTTTATTTGGGAGTAATGTCAGATCTGGGTTCAATGCTGTGTTATACTAACATTTTTTTAAGAGTGTTATCTTTCTCTTTTTTGTTATTATTATCCTGTATTATATTTTTACACCTTTTACTAAATAGCTTTTTGAATTTTATCTGCTTTTTTAGGTGGCATATTATTTTTTTACACATTTTACTAAACAGCTTTTTCTTGCATGTGTTCTTTAGTTAAAAACTCTCAATTGATCACTATGGTTAAAATCTAAGAAAAACAGGAGTAAAAAACATAATTTAAAAAAAGAAATTATAGTATGCTAAATTAATTAATTAATTTTTAATAAATTTCATGGGAATTTTTTATTATTGAATGAAAACAAATGAAAGTATATTTATAAACCAATATTTATTCTCTTCTTAATAGAAAATGTAAACAAGTTTTGTATCAGGGAGATTCTGATTTAAAAATAATCAAGCATTGTTAGCCAAGCGATCAGTGTGACTGCCTTGCAAGCAAGCAGTTGTTTGCAGACAGTTGTTGCGGGTTCACCTCCCGGCCGATGCTATGGCATATGGAAAAAAAAATAATGAATGAATTTGGAAAACAAAGAACTTTCTTTTTAACAAGGTGTTAATGGGATGTAAGACTTATATCAGTTGTATTATTTAAATTGACGTAGTTTGGTGGCTCTAATAAAATATAAACAATATAAGAAAATTTAAAATATCAGACTATATATATAATAAATTACAGTTTTTGATAGATAAAAAATTAAATAGTAGAATTAGTGTAACTATACTAGAAGGTTTATAATTTTCTTAATAGGGAATATAAATAACTTTATGCATAATATATTTTCAATGGGCTTTAAAACAAACAACTAGTTCTAATAAATTACTAACCTGCTGGTTAGAGTTGATCTAAATATTGATTAAAAAAGAATAATGGAGATAAGCCAGATGCCACACCCTCTTTGCTCCTTGCTATGAAGAATGGAGCTTCCAGATAATCATATTATGGATGTACATAATATTTTTAATAACCATGTAAGTAACTTATATATTATATAATTATTTATATATTATCAGAGTCCTGAGAAGAGAAGGGGAGTAATGCAATGTTTTCATTACTATTACTTTAATTTTACATGTAAACTGATTTATTTAAAAAGTCTTTAATGGAAAGATTTTTAATTAAGATGACATGGCAAGTCTAATAATTAATATGTTTTATTTCAGCATGTGATTTATTCTCCATGTTTATTTTATAGAAATAAATGAATAAAGTATGTAACATATTTACTGACCACATTTAATGACTAAAGCTACATTTTCAAGTTTTTCTTGCAAAAGCACCGGAAAGTGTCTTTTAATTTACAAATTTTATTTCAAAGAATGAAAAAAAGATGCCAAAATTTACCTTACACAAAGATGTTTCTTAAGCCATGCAGGGGTTCTGTATGGAATCATATTTCCATCATCTAATGAAAGTTGTAACAATGTTGGGGTTACATTTGTGGAATCACATTTCCCTCTTTTGATTAAATTTGTTACAATGTCAGGATTATGTTTATAGAAACATGTCTCCATCTTTTAATTACATTCACAACATTTCTGACTGCAGACTTTTGTTCTTTTTTTAGATGCAAAGATGAATGCCTATATAAAAATGTATGCAGTGCCATTGCTCTGAAAAAACCCAATGATAAGGCAGATCATTTGATGATGAGCCATTTTGAAACTGGATTTGGAACTCAATTTTCATTTAACCATTCATTGCATGCTTAGTATTCTTAGTTAAAATTATTTTTCTCACACAATAAAAAAATAATCTAAATAAACTATTCTCAATATGGCCTTTTTAAACATCTGGTCAAATAAGGTAGTTAGAAAATTAAAATTTAAGTGGAAGTAATAGTATAATCTCAATATTGATGAGGATGATGGCAAATAAAAAAGGTGATAGGAATAAATATAATTCATTTTTTAAAGTATAGATACATGGAATGTGCAACTCGATTTAGATATTTCAATATAAAACAATACTTATAGCAATATATATATATATATATATATATATATATATAAAACAATACTTATAGCAATATATATATATATATATATATATATATATATATAAGAATAAAAGTACATCAAAGTCAGGTTAGAAATAAATATCTTAGATCTGTTTTATATATTCATGAAAAATATATAGGTCACACTATTAGTTTTGGTGAGGCTAAGATTGTCTTTTTTGAAAAAAATGAAATAAAATGAATTAAAAAACCATTATTATTAAAAATGTGTGATTCTGAAACAATTAATTTGTTTAAAAGTTCTTTTAATATTAAGGGTGTATGGGATGTAATTGGAATTGTGGGTAATGTTTAGCATATATTTATTGATATGTTTTAGTCTCTTGCACTTGAGAAATCTGCTTGTAGCAGGGAAACCAATGGTTGTATTTTAGAATCTATTTTCTTTGGTTGTCTGATTCAGATTTGAATTTAGGGAAATTTTGATTGTGTGTATATATATATATATATGTGTGTGTGTGTGTGTGTGTGTGTGTGTAATAATATTGTAATTTGATGTCTGTGTATATATATAAATTTAAGATTAATATAATTGCTCTTAGAGAATTTACCTTCTCAAGAGAAAGAAGTTTAATTTGATCAGGAAAATAAGTGTGTTTTTTGGAAAAGTGTTTTATCAAGTAAAAGAGATTACACAGTGCTATACTTAAAATCAGGTTCAATTTGATATATTTAGAAAGTGTCAAAGTTTGTATTTTTCAAATATATCTTGCATTCACTTTATCAGTTTTTACATTATATTCAAAAAGAAAAAAATGTTTTTCATTGATTAGGTTAGTATTTATACATTGGACTATTTCCACAATCTAATATTAAATGGTAAATATCAGATGATGGAAATAATCCAACATACAATTGCCTCATAATGCCACCAATCATAAACCTTCAGATAAGTGTTGAATATTATTACATCAGATACCAATAATCTTTATTTAATGCATGTATTGGTAGTAATGGTATATTGTAATGCAAAACTACTGGAACTCTTTATATCTATTCAATAATGTAAATAATTGAATGGTTTATTTCTCAGAAATTTGTATAAGGTTCAAGTATTGGCAGTGACAAAACTAACCCACAATTAAAGAACCCTGAGCTCTAAAACATGTCATTATGCCACTGCAGCAATCTATGGTTATTGAACTTTTTCTTGGGTAACAGTTAAACACTCCATTTAGTAAATTACTATAAAGAACTGGTATATATCTGTGCTCTAATGGCATTTTAGGGATTATGTTATAATTAGAAATCGGGGGGGGGGGGTAAATATTATAAGAAGACTAATAGATGGAGCATTTTCAAAAGATTGCATATTAGTGCAGTAAAAGATTAGATAATAGTGGTGGTAAACAACAGATGCATTCTACACATATCAATAGATATTTGTGCTCAGAAAAATTTATACTTGGTCTACTATTCAAGCCCTTTAAATACTAAAGCTTTCTTTCCTACACAAAGCATTTTATAAATTTAATCCCATGTGTGTGCTATGTTGTAGAGATAAAGAAACATAGATCACTTCATACCTGAGCACCCCATTCCCCAAATATACCATGTTTTGGCATGAATTTTGCTTGGTCATGTGCTGACCTACCCACTAGCTTCATTGACAGCCTATACAAAAACTTTTTTCCCAACATTAGAACCACTACTGTATTTTCCCACTCTGATTCATATGATGTCACAGATCTACAATCTCACATTTTACAAAAATAAAATATTCTTTCTAAACAAATTAGGTAAAATAGAATGAAAGAATAAATTTAGGCCCAGCAAATATCTTAGCAGCTGTTTGGAATGTTGTGCAATTCATAATACAAAAAATATAACTGTTCATTTTTGTTTTGTATTCATTAATATATACTGCAAAATTTCAATATTTTGACAAATGTAATCAGAATTTATTGTGATGTATGAAGTATTTTTTTAACAATTTTTACTCCATTTTTCATATACCATGTAACCAATTTTTACAGTAAATATTTTTTAATGTGTAATATTTTTCCCTATAAACTGGTTGATCAAGAAAAAGTTACTTTAAACAGAAATTAGCATTTTAAGCTTTCAAATTTCATATGAAACAACTAAAGCATCACGGGTTAATGGTGACTGTGTAAAAAACAAAACATCAAAATGTATAGATACTGAACTAGGTTCAAATCTGTACGACTATACAAGATAGTTAGCTTGGATTAAAAACATTATTATGCCTTTATAATTAACTAAACAGATCAAAGTTAGTTGATGGAGGGTTTCATTAGATCCTGAGGTATAGATGTAGTTATCTCACATCCAAAGTTCCTCACTAAAAGCCATGAGCTAGAAATAAGTCTGGAGATATAGAATGAGTAGGCAGCAGATAAAAAAATTATGACAAATTTAGCATGTAAGGTAAATTATTTAAGATACAAGTCGGTTTGCACTTCAGCACAAATTCTGATTAGCTTTCTGATTTGACAAATAGAAAAGATGTGATATTCTCTAATTGGTTGAATAATAAAACAGATATGGAGCTTTATAAGTAAGTACAAATTTAAGTTCAATGACTGATGACTAGAATTATTGGTGGGTTAAATATTAAAAAAATCATTCATTTATTGATCATAATAAATTTAAATTTTTTTGATTGTGTTCAAATAACATATGGATTGGGAAGTGATAATTAAAATCCTGGTAATACATTTGATAATAATTTTTTGAAAATATAAAGATAATATTTGAATTATTTTTTGTTTTATTATTTAGGTTCTGAAAAAGATGCCCAGGTGGTAAAACTCTATTTTGGACTTTTAAAACTATTGAAAAATTTTAAAGAACATTTAAATATATAAAATTGGGTTTGATAATTTTAAGGTTGTATTCTTATTCCATTTTACAAAAAATAAAAAGAATAAAAAATATGTTACTAATAATTGCAGTACATTGAATTGAATCTGCTATAGAAAAATATTTTCAAGTCTTCCATCCAATAAATTGATTTCAGTTATAGATAAATGATTACCAGAGATTCAGTGTGGTATTAAAGAATCAACAAGCATTATATACAAACATATGTATAGCAAATCTATTATTCTCTTTACAGTTCTACAACCTATGATGTAGACCAAAAATACTCACTGATGGATATCAAAAACTAGAAACTGTTCTGAAAATATGAATAAGACAGTAGTGAATAAAAATGTATTAACTACTACCATGTGGTACCTATTAATTACTCAAGCTTGCACTAGATGGCAGAACTGGCTTATGAAAAGTATATTTGCTGCATAAAAGTGGTAAGCTGGAGTTTTGCTGTGTTTTATTGCTTTTATTAGGTATAAATATGCTCACATTTCTTGCTAGGAAACTGGAACTAAAGTATCAACAAACATCATATGACCACTTCTTCTTATGCTTGTGTATAACTGTTTTAAAACAGGCAAAACTCACTATACATATTGACGCACACAGCAAGCTAGAGTAATCAATGGATGCCAGAAAACTTGTGCATAAAATCCCCATCTAGTGCCTACTCATACAATATCCCCAGATAGTTTGTGGCTTGTGGCCTTTTTCAGTGAGGAGCCTTGAATCTGATATAGGGGCAGTGCTCTCAGCTCCAAGGCTCCTCACTGATGAAAGCCACAAGCCAGAAACTAGCCTGGATGAATAGGCACTAGATGGGGATTTTATGCACAAACCCCTGGCATCCATTGATTACCCTAGCTTGCTGTGTGTGGCAATACATGTAGTGAGTTTTGCCTGTTTTATAACTAAAGCATCATTTAGACACCATTTTAATTAATTGGATAAACCTTATGGCTCAATTAATTAAGGTTTATTACAATATATAAAAATAGCTAGCTTTTGATGGTTAAAAAGTATTTTAAATGATCTGTAGTATTGAATTAGTATGGCTTTTAATTCCACCTTGGTATTTTATTATTATAACACAAGTCTTAAGACTTCATTGATAGACAAGTTCATAAAGAAAGCATCAAGATGAAATTTAGGTTAGATTGTGAGATTTTTAATTTGAACTAATTAAAAAAAAAGTTTCACCTGTTTGATATTTATATTTATAGTAGATTTGTGTTTTTGTTTTTTTTTCAAATTAAAAAAATTATTATAGAAATGATTTAAAACTAATTTATAAAAATTTATGTTAGTACTTGATGTTAAAAAAACTTATTGTTTTACTATCAACTTTTGATATGGATGCGCATCGTCTTGAAAATATGGATCAATTTAAATATTTTGGAGCTTTTTAGTAGTAAGATGGATTTGTTGAAGTACAGCCCAAAATCCAAACAGTTGTATTTATCCAATTAACACATAGAATATTTTAAGACATTTCAATCAAATAATAATTATATAATTGACTTCTCAAGAGTTCATAGAAGTTCAAGCTTTTGAAGTTACACAGTCAGAAACATGATCCATGAAATTTGAATTCTAAAGTCTGCAAAAACCTTCCACAGAAGCACTTTAAAATGCTTATGTGACAGCCAATCAAATGCAATAATGACTGCACATGGAACTCTCAAGGTGGGTCCCATCTTTTTCTCATGTTCTAGCTTGTGATCTTGAATTGAGAGTTCCACGTGCAGTCATTATTACATCTGATTGACTGTCACATAAGCATTTTAAGGGGCTTCTGTCGAAGACTAGCATTTCACGTTATTATTAGCATTAAACTATGTAAGACACTATGTCAACTAAATTAATTGTAAGAATAATTAATTTATACAATTAATTCAGACAAATTAATTGTACAAAAGCAAAACGTAGATCTTTTATTTTGCTATACAAAAACACTGGAAAATTTTGTTTGCATAATCATTGTAATAATCTAAATATATATAAGCATATCATATAATACAGGGATTAGCAAAAATTAAGAATTTTAAAAATTTGTATGCAGGCAGAAATATTAGATGACAATTTTATGGTGACTGTTTAAAAGTGAAAATCATTTTTAAACGAGAAAAGAGTCGTAAATTAAAAGCCAAAGTTATTATCTATTAAGTAAGCTATATCATAATTGTAGGGGAAGGAAAATTTTTTTAAAAAATAATTAATAACTGAAATATAGGCTTATTATATACTTGTATCAATATATGTAATATATATGGTATATGAGCGTAGACTTTCACACGACCCACCACTCTCCACTTTATGTCATAACACAGATACACTTGAACAGGTTGGTGATTATTTATCTTTTCGACATATATGTGTTAAAGTGTATCAGTGTTATAAGATAGAGTTGAGAGTAGCGGGTTGCGTGAAAGTCTGTGCTCGTATATTAAAAAATAATTAATATTGGAACTGTATTTTAATATTATTATACAACTGTTGCAAATATCAATAAATTAAGTTATTAATTATTTGGGAGATTGATGCATATCAGACAAAAAAGTAAGATCATTTAGGTATTTACTTTACATGAAATTATCAACTACATATAACTCAGGATTTATGTCCTAGTAAGTTCTTATTGTGGTGAAGAATTCACAAACTCATTTTACTTTTGTTCAATTTTCATTTGCATTAATGTATGCTTAATTGATATTTACATTTATAAATCGATATTTAATTAGAGTTATATATAGAATTTATTTTTAAAATGAGCTCCTAACTTGATACTCTACATGCACTATTATAAATTTGAAATGATTATGCAGTATAAAAATCAGGATGATATATCATTTCCGTTTTTATTTTCAGTAATGTCAGTAAATGAAAAGAATAAATGTGTTCACTCTATTCTATTTGAATTTCATGTACAGTGAACTATGCATATTTGATATATTATAATGGTATTGAGATAGGGGTAATGTGGGGAAATGGCAAATTATTATCATCTTCATTGATATCACCTAAATATAAATTGCAGAATCATCTAAATTAACATTACCAGTAAACAAACATCAACAAAAGAGCAATATAAAAAAGAATGAGAGTATTAGCATTTAATAAAGTAAATCATTACAATAATTATAAGCTATGTCATTATCATTGTACAAGAAAAGGCAACAATCATTGACTGTGACTGGATACAAAAGAGATTTTATATCTAATGATAGAATACTTACTTAGCCAATGCCAAACTTAGGACATAATATAAAATAAGCATCAGCATGCACATTGTAATCTATTAATCATAATAAAAATGTTGGGATTCTGTTATGTACTCATCATCATTAATCCTTTTATCCATAGGGTATCAAAAATGTTCAGGCCAAATCTAAACTAATTTACAGTCTATATAAAAAATAAAGTGTAATGAATCGGTGTTTTTGACTTTTGCACTATTCAGAGAACTATCAAGATTTTCATTCCCAAACCTAAATCCTACATATAAATAAATTAACCATTATTGCTCCAGAGCTAGCTCAGAATTACAAGACCTCAGGGACAGTGACTGTGAACAACAAAAATTATAAATTGATATGCTTAATCTATTTTTAATTTAAATAGCCTTCCTGGGTTAATTTACAAATCTCTTAATCAAAACACTATGCTATAATAAAATCAAGTCACACACACTTCCAATCCTTAGAACAGTGGAGGAATAGACATTGCCATTACTAGATTTTAAACTATTATTTAATTAAATTAACTAAAAAATATTTAAGAATACTGAAAAAAGACATGATAATATGATAATTCCAAATCTAATACATTTTTATTCAAAAAATAAATTACACATAGCAACACCAGCAGATTTTTATTATTACTTTAAATAATATTTACTTTCTGATTTATTCTTCTTTTTTTATAATTAAATCTGGAAAACAACATTTCACAATAAGAGAAAAAAATTTAAATTAGCTAAAATACTCCATTTTTATAAGAAAATGGAATGATTTTATATAATTACATTTTGGAAGAAAAATAATGAAAAAAGGACGTTTCAACAACAACAACAAAAGAATAAAAAACTTAAATAAATATTCTTCATTACTAACAATTATTGCTGATGTAAAAAATTATTTAGAAATATAGTTATATAAATAAAAATGTGTAAATAAAATCATTTATATCAACAGTACCTTATTTTACTATTCATTTAGTCTTTTTTTTTTTTGTATTTATAACTTTCGTTTTTTGACGTTGGTTTTTATCTTGTAAGCTTCAAACACTGAGTTTAGATAATTTGCAAGTTAAAAATTTTATTATGATAATTAATGCAGTAGGAAATAAACACAGTTAAATTTATTCATTTTATCATATAATAATTTTCAAGTTAGTACAAGTTGAATTTATCCATTTTCAATAAGTTGCATATCAGGGTAACACAGACTGACACAGTCATGCATTTGGATAAAACACAAGACTTGTTATCAATATCTACAGGAACTCTTCTTCTATGTTTTCTTTTAGTAAACAGACTATATGAAGAAGTTTAATGAAGCTCAACTTTTAGATAAAGCTTAGCATATAGTTTTTTGCAAATTCATTTTAAGAAACTTTTTTAAACTAATAGTGAGATTACTCTTACTTCAGAGTAGAATGTAACATCTCACTCTTCACAACTGAACTGCTGCTACCACTTTTTTTAACAGCTGCATCAAGAATAATTTGCTGACTAGACTAGATACAAAAGTCTAATGCTTTAATCTGACTTCCATTTTATTTTTTTAAATATTTTGGATTTCCATTTAATTATTCATTATTTCATACATGATAGCATTAAATCCTGATCAATTAAGTCTACTTTTACAAAATGATTATTTCCCTCTTTTTTCCTTTAGTTAAAATAATCTAATCAGAATTTTTGAAATTCCTCTGTAGTTACTTTTTTATTTTATCTTAATCACCAAAAAAAAATCATAATACACTTTTATATTGAACAACATGACCTTTTGTTTTAGAGAAGTAGAAAAGAAAAAAAAACAACTTTAATTAATTAAAACAGTATTTTTTAACAAATATGTTAAACTTTTTTTTCTTTTTTTTTAAAAAAACTGATAAATATTAGTTACAATTTTACTTATTTATTTCTCTTAATGTTTTTTAAAATATATATTTTTTACCAATAAATAAATTTATTGAAGAGCGAATAACAAATTCTTCATATTTTGCTTTTTTCTCTTACTTATTTTTTTTCCTTTTTTACAACTATCCTTAATAAGTTATAAATATTTATATTCTTACTATTTAAATTGTTTGAAATTTTTCATCATAGCATTTAATAAGTATAACTTTAATAAGTGTACTAATGGTAATTCTGAGAAAAAAACAAATAATTCTTCTCAATATGTATATAATGATTTTAACAGATAAAGAATAACATACTAAAATTATCATAGGGCATTCTAATATAATGTTTGAAATATAAAGTGCAGCAAGTAAATATAGTTATGCTCTCCATACTTTAATATTCAGCCATTTTTCCTTGTGTTCACTTGCTGTAAACATCCAATATTAAGTTTAAGCTTGACTCATTATTATTTATCAGAATATAATAAATTTGACTTCATTTCATAGATATTTTTGTTTACAAATGATGCAAATTCTAAATATTCACATTTGATTTCTGAAAATATTAAAAAATGTGATAATAATCAAAACAAAACATCTTGTGTGTTATCACTGATGGGAAGATTATTTTAATTTTCAAAATCAATAAACTCTTTCTTATATGAAGTTTTTTAATGACAATGAATAAATATTTATTTCTTTTAAATCCATATAATTATGTTTTAAAAGTTAAATTTTTTTAGACAATTTTACAATATTAGAATCTTTTCACATACACACTGTTTCTAATTGCACTAATTATATATTACCTAAGCTTGTAAATACTTTTGGGATAAATTTGCATTGTCCAAAAATATAACATTGTTTTTTTTAAAATAAAATATTTCCATTCAAAATGTATTATTAATAACTTATATTTTTGATTTGTAATAATTGTTACACAAGTATTGTGCAAACATAATCCTGAATTTTAATAAATTCACAAATAATCACAATGCTATGATATTCAAACTATTTTTTCCAAATTATGTTGTAAAAATTAGTAATGTTAGAAACACAAAAGGATACTCATCAAGACATAGTTAAAGCCTTCTTATCTTACTGAATTTTGCTTTTCTGATTTATGGAATTTTGTCTGAACTAAAATTTTGTAATAAAATATATATGATTTAATACAAGTATTTAAAAATAAAGCTTGCCAAAACATTCAATTGGTGATGAATAATTTTAAAATCCAATTAACTCATATGAAATTCTCCTATGGTTAATTTCCAGATGGAGGGGAGGGAACTATATATTAACAGACAAACCAAAATAGACATAGAAATATACAAATAAAAGTATTATAAGAGTTGGATATACTATTGGGCTAACATAAAATTTATATTTTATGACTATAATGTATGTAATACAATAAAAAAATAAATATTAATTACTAAGATATGGATGCTTCTTTAATGCTCATGGCCCCTTACACTAAGAGAAGCAACATATCACGAATCTAGACTTGTAGCATCTATATAACAAAAGGCTAAAACAATGATTAAATTACATAATAGTACTAAAATTATTATCATTTTTATAGGAAATAATTTGTGGACTAAAATAAAAAGGAAATAAACTAAGTCTATCTTGATTATGCATGTTATCAGAGTTAAAAAACAAATGCAAAACAAAATAGTACTAAAGACAAATACAAGAAATCTTAAATTAATGTTTATTGGTATTTTAAAAAAATAAAATAAATAAAATTTAGATTAATTAGATAAGATTTGTTTTACATATCTTACACAAATTATTAATATATATATATATATATATATAATAAATAATCCAGTGCATAACGCTATACTGAAATAAATATACAAATATTAAGCAATTAAATCATCCCACATGATTAAGAAATCCAGTACTGCCCCTGTGAACTAATATATAAATACATTAGAATTTGTATTTCAAAATAGCCAGGTCAAAATGGTATATATATTGTACCCTTACCAAATTTTAAAGAGACTCTCCAGCTAACCTTGAGAAAAGTACTACATCTAATTTACAATCAACTAATCGATAAACGATACTTATTAAAACAACAATACGTTGACTTACTCAGAATATATTTTTAATATATTATATCTAATAAAATTAACATTTAAATTAATTTATCTTATTTAAATAATAAACTAAAAAAAAATAAAAAAACACAAAAATTAAATATTTGATTCAAATTGAATTCCCAGCTCATTTATTATACTAACAATTTTAATTACAACTAGCTCTTTATTTACTCTTATAATAGGGTTTGATTAAAATACTAACAAAGTTATGAAACTATGGCATGAGACATTCGGCAAGGTACACTGTTAGTTTAACATTGAGGATGAATCCTGAAAGATATATTCTCAATGGCATAAGAATATGACCCCTACTTAATTTATAAAACAAAACTAAACTTTTAATACTCTTATGTCTCACAACACATATAAATAATCTAAATTAAATAATCTATAAAATTTATTATAAAACAATAAGTCAATTATTGTTATCCTTTCATAAAAATAATATTTAAATTTAATATTAACTAAAAATTCGACCAAAAATTCTTATCCATTATCATTGTATCTAACTTTTATAATTATTCAACATCTGGGATTCATCTCCTAATAATAATAATAATAAATTAATTAATATCATGTAATTAAATATAAAGAGGGATTTTACATATATTCAAATACTCTTCCAAAAACAATAACAAATAACTAGAATATTTTCAGATCCTTAAAATTATACATCTATTTAAGTACTACTCTTCAATAAACATCAATAAAATTATAAATTCTTATAAAAAACATGATCTATAATATTTTAAATAAATTTAAAACATTTCCTATCTTATTATACTATAAAAGTCTTTTCTTTTTTATGTGGCATTTACAGAAAATATTATATTCTTACTATAAATTCAATATTAAATATTTTAAAATTTGTATTGTATAACTTTCATAATTAGCAATAATAAAATCTGTAATAATAATAATAATTATAATAATATTTTTTAATCACATGCAATAATATAATGATCCAAATATTTTTTATAACTCATGTGTGTGGATATGAAGATTCAAAAAACACTCAGACACACTACCAAATAAAACTCTGGCAATAATATGAATTCTAAAAACACTAAAAATTGTATTATTATTTAACAACATACTGTATTTATAACAATATAAACTTATAAAATTTAAAAGATTTAAAAAAATAGCATATGAAAATTAATTAGATTAAAATATTTACATAAGAAAACATTCTAGCACATGTGCATGTGCAGCGCAACTGTTCCCAAAAGCTATAAAGTATTATTATAAAATAGATAACTAAAAACTAATGAGCTGAGCACTTTCAAAGGATCTTGTCTTTATAATCATAGCTTGCTACTACTTTTAATGCTTTGCAAATATGCTAATTCCGTGTTTTCGATAAAGCATAGCATGTGTCCTTCCTATTTATGGTGTCTTTGTTTTGTGAGATGAAGAAGGCCTCTGACTTTTCTTTTAAGGTCATGTCTCTCTCTATACATGCCACATATGCACATGTTCTAGAATATATATATTTCCCAAAAGTAAAAAAATATTTGACTTAATCATAAGAAAACATTATAAAATAAATAAACATTAAATAGCCTTCATTCTGATTATTTACTGTATAGAATGTAATATATGATACATTATAGTAGTAATACTATTATTTTTTATCATTACAACAATGATATTTCATTACTATTATCATAATAAAACAATAACAATAAATAAATACAATTTATTTAACTAATATTATGCTTCATCTTTTTGAAAAATAATTACAATGATAGTAATGCCTATTAACTATAAAATTTAAATTTAAATTTGTACTTATTCAAAATTTAACATATAACATTATATTGAAAAGACTAAGCACATCATATAAATACCAGCAAAGCATTTATCTTTACCTTTCAGATATATTTTAACATTTCAATGCAAATTTAAATAAAGAAAAATATAGTTACTGAAATAACTAATTACTTTATAAAACTATTTACTTTTAAAATTTTTATAAATTCACTCTTCTTATAGAAAATTCAAATTATACTAAAGAATTATATTGCTTGATATGCTATATTTATTAATTTTATAATCTATTACTATAATTGCATTACTTTTCATCATTCTTTCATTCAATAAAACTAAATATGCATTAAATATTTGAGTTTACTGATCTCCATTATTCATATATCTCTAGGAATATCAAATCATTTTTTTTCTTCTTTTTCTATAAACAATAAATAATTATTTAATCATTTATGATAAAATTTTTCTCTTCTCTTGCATTCGCATACAACTTCTACAGTCCAGTTGTTATTCTAACCAACTTTTAAACTACCATTTACGATGTAATATCCAGTGGTGATTAATAGTGATTATGGTGAGTGATATGAATACAACAATAACTCAAATGAATATGAAACATCATGGTTACAATGCTTATGGTCACATATTTATCATGTACCCTAAATTTTGGATATGGCTCATACCTGGGCTCTTACTGAATTATGGAAAGAATGCAACTCTCTATGTATAACAGAACTTTGTTACCTGTATTTAATTCTTAACTCACAACAATATAATTCACATATAATATTCATCTTTAATATTTCTAATACCCAAGATTTCATTTTACAACTAATTTCCCAGACCACTATCCTTCATCTACCACATTCTGAATACTTTTTATAACATCACAAAGAAATACTAACTATGTTACATAAATAATCTCCAAATCACATTTCTAAAATAAATATCTAATATTAAAATCAAGACGGTTCAAAACATTGTATACACAAATGATTACAATAAAGTATTCAGTATTATCACACATTCATTCACTTATATTACTAGATAATTTAGAAATCATTGTTTTCATTTAATTGTATCTAAATAGATAGAGTCTAGAATGATATCTTAAAAACTCATAATCATATTTCAAAAATATACATACTTAAGCATTCATAAAAATTACTTAAATACATTTAGATAACTCACAAGGTATTTTTTACCTCTACATTACATTCATAAAACAATATATTCATAATCATATAAACATGATTCATGTGGCTTTAATACTCAAGCAAATGATAAATGAAACAAAATATAAATTCAAATATCATTAAAATGCATAATAATTTACTTTTAATTCCATCAGTTATTGTAATTAAATATGGTGATCCTCTTCTCTTCTTGATCATCCGAACAAAAAAAAACTATAATTATTTTATTTTTACCTTTCAGAAAATTAAATTTTGTGATACCTAATTTTTTTTTTACTTTTTAAAATAAATTATCTTAATAATAAATCTAAGCATATTTCTAATAATAAAGATATTAACAAAATAATAATAATAATAATAATAATAATAATAATAATAATAATAAAAAACATTAATACTGAAAAAATAGAAAAGTAATAAAATTCAAAGCTACTAAAATCTTGTTTGCTTTTATTCTTCTAGCTCCGAGGTTCCTCCACTGCTATTAATGACAGAAAATATTGAACAAAACTTCTCTCTCCCCCTCTCATACTGAACAAAACTCCATAATGCACAAAATTAAATCTTTTAAAATCTTTATGAAATAATATCCATCCATACTGGTTAAATAGTCTATCTAACTCCATTTCTTAGCATTTTCCAGGTGAACAGGTATTTCAAATAAAAAACATTCATTAATATTATTTTTATATTAGATAATAATTTTTCATGTACGTATATTTTTTATCATGCTAATCCAGACCATGGCAAAATATAATGGCATTAATATTCCTTCATAAGAAAGCACTTAGAAGACATTTTAAAGAATAAGATTTATCGGTTAATTTTTTTCAGCAGACAACTTTCATTCCCATTTTTCTCTAACATATACACTCATATTTAAATGGTAATAATTTATCACAGGATATTTCTTAAAAATTTAAGATTCACATATTAATTAAATAATTTCTTGCAATTTTGTACAGTCTCTTTATTCAGGTAATATTTCATATAAGACATAACGATAATCTTAAAATGATATCAAAATGCATCATTCTTTTAATAATGAAAATCTCTTTTAAAATTTATAGTTCAAAAGACTTTTTTCTTAATCCTGATATGCACAATTTTAAAAATGTATAAGTTCATTCAGGCTGTTCTCTTTTAAACAAACTAATAGAAATTTTTTTTTTACATATGCATTGCAAATAATATAAAATATATTCGCATTTATAAAATTCCTTCATACATATTTAATTCAGTTGCATAGCATCACTTATTCTCTCTTTTCTTCTTTTTAAAACACATATAACTTATTAGATAGCTTTCAATAATTATCCTCAACACAGTAATAAGATGTAAATTTCTCAACAGTTTATATTTATAAGAGTTTATCAAAATTGTTAAATATAAATGTTCTTTCACATCAGACATACTAAAAATATTAAATATAAAGTTCTTAACAATCCTTAAGTTCTCCTCAGTTATGTGTTTGGAATTATCATGGCTCCTGCTAAACATTAGGTTGATACTTCGATAACTACTATTGCTCTACATAAAATTATCATGGTTTTTATTAAGTTTTGATGTAAAAATATTAATGACAGGGAATTAATTTGTTTACTCAAACATTGAGTACATTAAAATAATTATTTAAATATATATTTTAACTTTACTAAAAAAAATATTTTATAAAAAACTAAAACTTTTAAAACAAGACCAGATTAGACAAACAAAACAAGACAAGAATAGACAAGAAAAGAAAGTAGAACTGAACTGTCTACACTGATTGAACACTATATTTATACATATTCCATTCAGTGACTTTATTGGTGGGATCCAAGTTCTTCTTAAATATTAATTTATATATAAATGAAATTATTTTGTCTGCAAAATAATTTTCTTAATAATATTACTCATCATTTAGATTTTATTATATATAAATTTATTTAATATTTCATAATATAAAATATCTTTATTTAAACAATTAAAATATTTTTAACAATTTGAATATTAATTTTAAAATAAAAAATATTATTTAGACAGCAAAATAAAAATTAATTGTTACTTTTAAAATAAAATTTACAATATTATTTTGTAACACTTTAATGTGTCTAATTTTTACTAATAAGAAACTAAAAAATAATATTTCTGCCTAAAAACATGAAAGCTCAAAGACAAATACATACAATTTAACAACATATGACACTTTTAGAACATTCCAGAATAATTTAATTACTAATTATTTAAAATAATAACTTAAATAAATAAAATTATTTAAAATATATTAGATATATAATATTTAATACTTAATTAAACTATGGTTTTAATATTATATCCTTGAAATATAATAAACATTAATTAATTTTATTTTCCAAATAACATATTACTTTTATCATTTAAATTATATTAAAACAACTTTAAAATTCTCTAAATCTCTTTATAAACTTTTTATGTATCAAGTTTAAAACTTATTTTACTCACAAAATTAATGTAAAATATGGACTAGTGTAAATTTAATTTTTTTTTAAATCAATTACACTTTAAATTCTCCTTAAAATGACTGACCAATAGCATGGGCACAATATATATATATATATATATATATATATATATATATATATATATATATATATATAGTAACCAGTTGGGTTACATGGCACACAGCAACATAGTTATGTGTATGCACAAATATATATATATATATATATAAAGTAAAGGGAAAGCAGAAATAAACACAGACATAAATTTTTGTAGATATTTTCTACAAATTCATATACATATTTTAGCAATGCTGAAATATCTCAAGGAAATATACTTGGACCATTTCTCTTTTCACTTTATTGTTTGAATATAGAGCAGTGTGTAGTCATTTTTAATATTCTTTGCTTGGCAGATGATATTAAATTGTATAAAACTATTAATAATTTTGATGATAAGAAGATTTTACAGTCTGATATCAAAAGATTTCAAGATTAGTGTGTAAGAAACTATATAGAAATTAACATTGAAAAATGTTGAGTTATTTTGTTTTCTAAAAAATTCATCTACAAGTATATTCAATTATACACTAAATTTAAAAAATATTTCAAGGAAAAAAATGTCAAAAAGATTTAGGTATTATTTTTACTACTAATGGAATATTTAATAACAATATTCAATATATTATTGCAAAAAGTTATAAAATAATGGGTTTAATTCTCAGAAACTGTAAAATGTTTAAGAGAAATACATGTGTGTATTTGTTTCATATATTGGTTTTGCCTATTTTAAATTATAGATCTTTGATCTGGAACTCTTGTAAATTAAGTAATAGATTATTAATGGAAAAAGTTTATTAAAAAAATTTAAGATATATTAAATATGATGACAATGCACTCTATAAAAGATGAATAACTGATATAAAGTACTTAAAAAAATTACATCAGGTATAATGGATGTGAGAAGTTGTCAAATAATATTATCATTTAAGATTAAGATAAAGGGTAGAAGATTAAAAAATTTGTATAACATTCCAAAGTTTAAAATTACTTAGTTATAAAGATATAGATGACACAATAACTTTTGATAATTCAGTAACAAATGTGCTATATAAAATACCAACTTTCAATTGCAGAAATCACAAACTTTTTCATTTACCATTAATTAAACTTACATCTGTAACGAATGCATCTGTATACAGATTACAAAATGAGTATAATAATATGTTTAGTGATGTAGAGTTTATATCAGTTTTAAAATATTTAAAAAATATATATTAAAATTATTAAATCAAAATTTTGTGTAAATTTAATCATTGTAAACATTTTCTTGGCTTTGTAAACTGCTGTTTACTAATAAATTGTATTATTATTATTATTATTATTATTATTATTATTATTATTATTATTATTATTATTATTATTATTATTATTATTATTATTATTATTATTATTATTATTATTATTATTATTATTATTATTATTATTATTATTATTATTATTATTATTATTATTATTACTATTATTATTATTATTATTACGTTTCAATAAAGGCTTTATTGATCTCAATGGTTTACATAAGTTTACATCTAGAAAAATTTGAAATTTAACATACAATGAATAATATTAGAGTAAACACATATAAATGAATTTAGTGGTTACACTTTGTGGTTAATGGACTATAACAATATAAAAATTAAACAAGCAAAAATAATCAGAGTTCTAAAGTTTGAGGAGCTTATTCAGTTTTGTCTGCATATCACTTTGAATGTTAGTTGTATGATAGTTTTTCTTTGCAG
>JAQFVV010013102.1:165801-262026 GCA_028023455.1 Epiperipatus broadwayi
CGCATGCACATCTATTTATTATTATTATTACAGAGTAATAATTCTAATCTAGTCGCTGATGATTTTTCTCATTATTTCTCAGAGCTTTTTAAACAATCTAATTCTTTTACTGATTTAACTGAAAATAATGATCTAGTTGAAGAAAGGATAACATATGATTCATTTTTTGAATCTGATGTTATTTTTGCTATTGGGCAGCTTAAATTGCATTCTAGTGTGGAACTTGACAATATTCCAGCTTTCATTTATAAAGGATGTGCTGAATACATTGCTTCTCCTCTTTTGCATATTTTTAATTGCTCTTTGGAAAATGGTACTTTTCCTACATCACTTATAATTGCTAAAGTTGTTCCTATTTTTAAGAAAGGATCTAGAAATTTGGTAAGTGACTATAGGCCTATTTCAATTCTATGCACTGTTGCTCGAATTTTTGAAAGATGTTTATATAATAAAATTATCTTGGAGGTCTCTAAGGTTTTGGCACCAGAGCAGCATGGATTTTTTCCTAATATGTCCATTGAAACAAATTTGCTAACTCTTTTGATCACATTTCCAATTCAATTGAGAATCAATCTAGGCTAGATGTTGTTTATTTTGATATGTCCAAGGCTTTTGATAGAGTTAATCATAAAATTCTTCTTCAGAAGCTTTGTACGTTAGGTTTTTCTAAATTATTAATTAATTGGTTTGACTCTTTTCTTAGGGATAGAATGTCTTGTGTGAGGTTTAATAGTAAATTGTCATTACCATATTATTGCTTCACTGGGGTGCCTCAAGGCAGTGTTCTTGCACCTTTATTATTTAATGTATACATTGATGACCTAAAAACATGCATTAAATTTTCACATATTCTATGTTATGCAGATGATTGCAAAATTTTTCAGCATATTTATTCTATTAATGACTGTTTTTTTACTTCAAAGTGATATAGATAATTTCTTGAATTGGTGTGAATATAATTATATAGATATAGTGCTCCATTGTCTCTTACTCTAGAAAATCTGAAGTCTTAAGGTTTTTCTACTATATTGGGGACTCTAAAATTATAACAAATGATCATCAAAGAGATCTAGGAATAATATTTTCCAATAATGGATCTTTTCATAATCACATTAATTTTATGGTGAATAAATCTCTTAAAATTGTAGGAGCTATTTACAGATATGGAAAAGCATTTAATAAATTTACAAAAATTAAACTTTTTATATCCTTAGTTCTTCCCATATTGGAGTATAGTTCAATTATATGGAATCCTCATAACGGGACAGATATCATAAGAATTCAGTCTGTTTTTTGACAAATTTGCAAAATTAAATAGTTTAGGTAGTGAACACTATGTTGATTTAATGCTGAGATGAAAAACAAGAGATCTCAAACTTCTTCATAAATTCATCTCCCAGAATATTTCTGTATCTAATTTGCTTTCTAACTTAGGTATTAAGAAACATAATTATAACACTCGTACTCACAATGTTTTTGAACTGAAAATTTGTAAATCTGATGTATTAAGATTTTCCCCTTTATTTCATTTACCTAGAACTTATAACAAAGATTTTGGTAATGATGATGTTTTTAATTTGGATTTTAAACAATTCACTAAAGTCCTCATAAAAAAATATTATCCTTGATTTCATTTGATATATTGCCTTTTTATTTATTTGTGCATTTTATTGTTTTTCTATTTTATTGGTATTATTTATTTTATTATTATTATTATTATTTTAATGCTTATTTAGATTTGTATCTAATAATTACATTACTGTGCAATCTATAATTCACTAAATGCTTTTGATATGTACATTAAATAAATAAAAATTGAATTGAATTATTATTATTATTATTATTATTATTATTATTATTATTATTATTATTATTATTATTATTATTATTATTATTATTATTATTATTATTATTATTATTATTATTATTATTATTATTATTATTATTATTATTATTATTATTATTATTATTATTATTATTATTATTATTATTATTATTAATCAAACAATAATTCTTACCAATTTTCCAATCTGTTTATTTGTATAATGTTGATGAATAGAATCTTGTAAACACATGACCCTTAATGTAATTCTGATCAATCTATTTATGTTTTCATGTGTCAATGAGGTAATAACTATAATTTATTGTATGTAAATGAAGTTAATCTTTCTTAAATGTTTAAACAAACACAAAATTAATTTTGCATATTAGAAAGTCTATATTTATATTAATCCTACTATCATTTGTTCAGTAAACTGAAAGTTCATTTACATTTTTTTTTTTTAATTATTTTCAAAAGTTGAGATATTAGAATACCTTATGTTAAGAGAAATAAAAAAAACAATAGTAAACTACTAATGATTATGATCAAGAAATGTTTTGACTTGATCATAGTACAGTATTGTCCAGTTCCTTCAATCTGATTTTAGGTAATGAATTTAACATAAAGAACAATGTTAATTAATATCTTCATTCTACTATGAAATCAGCTGTTTATAAGCTTGAGTAATCAACAGATGTCAGAAGGTATAGTTTCTAATATTTCATCTGTAGATCTGTTATTCACTGCCATCATCAGTGAAAAATAAAATATAAAGCTAATCTAATAGACTTAGAATCTATAATAGGACTATGCAAACTAGTGGCTTGTAATTCAAAGAAAACTTTAAGATATAAACCCAAGTCAACTTTTTAAAATAGTTGTACAGATATATTGTTAAATCTATTTCTGTATATATCAGAGATCACAGTTTTATGCAAACTGTATCCTTTTCTATCCTTTGTTCTGGAAATTAATATTAATCACAAAATCACATGACGTTCTCATATCCTTACTCATTTGCTTCCAAAATAAATTTTCTTCAACCTATTGTAAACTTAGGTAATCAGTAGATAACATTTAGTATAAAGCTATAACATTCCCTTTGGGGATTGATTTTTAACTTCTGCTTTTATCAGTAAGAATTAGGATTAAAAATGAAACTAATATACTTATAGTTATCAGTGACCTTTTACACTATATACTATTTAAAATGACAGTATGAATTTAAAATAAAAAATTCAAAAGGTTTGAACTCAAGTTACTTATATAAATTTGATATCAGAATACATAAAAATTGATTTGATATCATATCTATGTAAAAAATGTTTTTAAACATTATCATTGTTACCAATAAAAATAATCTTTCATGCATAAAAAAATTCATTAAAATTGTTTTCTCTCCTGTTTCTTTTAAACTTTTTTATTTTTATGAATCCATATATATTCCAATACTTTATATACCTTTCTGGAATTTTGACTACTTCCTTGTAACCATTTTTGAAGGATATACATTAGTATTATTGTAAATATATAATTTTTAATTCATAATATATTAACATTTCTTTAGCATTCTGCAAAGAAATTCCATTATACCCTTGACTTTTAAAAGTACATATAATTTTAATAATTCAAAAAATAATTTTAAACATCATCATTGTTATTAATCAAAATAAACTTTTTTTCTCTATAAAAAAATACGTTCCAAATAATCTTTCATACATAAAAAATTCAATAAAATTTTTCTCTCTCCTTTTTCTTTTAAAAATTATCTATTTTTATGAATCCGTATATATCCCAATACAATATTAATATCATCTATGTTTTTTATTAGTTTTTACAATACTTTTTACAACCCACTATTGATAGTTCATCGGTCATAGAAATCTTCAAAACTTCTACTTATATTTATTTCCAAATCTTAAATATAAATAAAAGTTCTGAAGAAGATTGCTGGGGCCACTGAAACTGTCAATAATGGGTTGTAAAATAGCATTGTAAAAAGTAATCAAGAACATAGATGATATTAATATTATATGGATTTGGTAATGCAATAAGAAAGATAAAGTTATATCCCAATACATTATATATGTAAATGCTAAAGAAATGTTATTATATTATAAGATAAAAATGATCTACTTATAATATATATATATATGTGTTGAAACGAAGATTTTCATGGGTTGCATATATAAAATACATATTTTGCGGATGAACCTGCAATATATATATATATGTGTGTGTGTGTGTGTGCACATTTTTGTAAATGACTACAAAAAAATAGTCAAGATGTCAGAGTATTGGAATATATATGGATTCATAAAAATAAAAAAGTTTAAAAAAAAAAAGAAGAGAGAATAAATTTATTGAATTTTTATGTATGAAACATATCTATGCAATTATACAAGCAAATTCAAACCATAGAATTTTTTTAAATTAGGATTATTTTATAAGTGAATATAAAGAAATAAAAGATTATTCAAGATGGATGAGTGCAATAGATTCAGATTCGAATCCTATTTCTCATTATTGAAAATAAAAAGTAGAAACTAGTGCATGGATGAAGTTATTACAGTACTTTACGATCTAGTATTTATTAATTATTCAATCTTATAGTAAATGACTTTAGAAAAGGAGAAAGTTCACTGCTATTGTAAGTGTAAAAGACAGCATAAACAAAATTCATAATTATACTATTAATTTTAACTGATGTTAATATTATATTGAGAATTTTTTTGTCCAAAAGTTTTATGTAGTTTGGGATTGTAATTATAAATGTCAATGCTATATCCCTCAAGAAATGTAATAAACAAATAAGCAAGAGGTATAGTGCAAAGCTTTAATTAAAGCTTTGTTCTATACATCCTGTATAGATTGAATTTATGGAAAGTTATATAAAAAAAAGTAATGTAATATACTTCATGATATTTTTTAAATGTCATGCATGCTTTTGCAACATGAATAAAATTATGTGTATCAGATATATAGAAGATAGAATGGATGACTGAGGGAAATTTGAAAGTCTAGGTTTAAATCCCATTTACTTACATCTCTATACATGCTATACTTGTACTTAAATATAATATGATAATGCATATTCTAAATAATGTGTTAGCATAAACAGTAACTTCAAACTAGAAATGTTTTTATTTTTTACCCTCCCCTCTTTTTTTCATAACTTACTTTACATTTTTGTATGCCAAACAAGAAATTCCCAAGTTGAGGCAGACCGTTTATATTTATATGCAAATATATATTAATATTTATATTGGAGAGGTGCATGTTAGGAAAAACAAGAAGAGTTTGAAAATGCAATATATGAATAAGAGAACAAACAGGTGTGACTGGCATCTTGCTAAAATAGATGACAATAGATAAACAATTGAAATCTTAAACTAGATTCCAAGGGATTGTAAAAGACCCAGAAAGAAACCATATGCGAGATGAATGGATGAAGTAAGAAAGTGTACAAAAGTGAAGTGGAGAAGATGGATTGAACTGGGAGAGTCTTTCATCATGTGATGGATTGATAATGGTTGACAATGATGATGATGATGATATCTTTAAAAAAATATGCCACTTTTATGTACAAAAATGAAATATCTTCTTGTTTTAGCCTATCCAATGTCTACACCAGCATGAAATCATTTGCGATAGCGTTTTAACAGATAATATCCATAAATAAATTTTGATAATAATACTCTAAATATAAATCTACGATAATAATTATTTTAATAAAAATTATTGTGCGTTTTCATTACAATAATTAAATTTAATCCTGATTTAAAATATATTTATAAATATTGATTTTTCATCTAATACAGATAATTTAACAAATTATATATATTATTTTTATTTAAAAATGAAACAAATATATAGATTATAAAATAATTGGTTAATATAACCATATTAAATTAAATATATTGAAAATGTTAAATCATATAATATATAAATAAATGAAAATAAAATAATAAATATTAAACTAAAAATCATTTATATAGTTTAAAAAATATTTTTATATTGTTTAATATATATATATAATATTTGTAAGAATAATAATTTAAGGTTCAAATACTCATAGTTTTAGCCCACTAAACATCATATGATCACCATTCACTATACTTACTCAATCTGGTAACACAGAGGCAAATCTCTCCATATAATAGTGCCATTCAATACAAGGCAGAGTAAATTTCTGCTGATTGTTGCCTTTGAGAGATTAGCCTGGTTGACTAGACCATCATCTTATATTCAATACTTATAAATATGAAAGTCCTGCTTCATTTTCATGATCATAGTCATTGATCAGATGAGAAACATTTTTAGAAAAAATTACAATACCACTTGAAATGTTGTCATATTAACAGTTAAATGTATTTGAAAAGTTTAAATCAAATTTGATTTTTTTCTAGATTCTTTTAATTAATAATATTAATTAGGGATAGTAATTCAATATATAATTATATCATTATCTTATGCATATATATATAAAACTAAAAATGCTTAAGTCTAGATAAGTTTTATAAATGTAAATTCATTAAAAGCAGTCAACAGTTAAACAATAGCAATAACATCAACAATCTCAATCTGTTGTCAAGGCAACTTCCTTTTAACAATAAATGTGGAAATCCATCTTTATTTATGGACTAATATGCTTATATAGCACTAAAGATTGCAACTTGACTGTAAAAAGTGAATTTATTGATACAAAGTTATTTAAATAAACCTTATTAAATAGGTAAATATATCTGTTCTGGAAGCCAATGAACAAATAGTGAATTATAACTTTCAAATTGCAATTATAATGTTTAAACTTCACTCCAACAATATATTGCTTGAGGTTGCCTTGACAATTGTTGATGTTATTGATACTGGTATTGTTTACATTTTGACTGCTTTCAATGAATTTACATTTACAAACCTATCTAGCCTTGAACATTATTAGTTTTATTATTTAAGAAATATAGTGTTGGAGTGCAATTTGAATTTATAATTAATTATTTGTCTGTCTACTTTCAGAAGAAGTTACATTTACCTGTTTAATGAAGTTTATTTAAACTTATTTTTATCAGTAGTTTCATTCTCTGTTTCTTTCCAAAAACTTTATTTCCATATATTAACTTATGAACATATATATATATGATAAACAAAAATGCAAGTTAAAAAACTTGCTAACGCTTGTATTTATGTCCACAGATGGCGTTTCTACCAAAAACACCGATCAAGCGTATGTTCTGTTTACATAAACGTCAGAGTAGCATTCACTATCTCTAACTATAATTCCACTTTCAGATCATGATTTCAAGCTATTTGCTATCGTCAGTGAAAGACAGGAATAAAGAAACTAGATCTGAATACTAGATCTGAAAACATACGCTTGATTGGCAGTCTTGGTAGGACGCCATCTGTGGACATAAATACAAGCGTTAGCAAGTTTTTTAACTTGCATTTTTGTTTATCATAAATGTACCTTTGAGGTCTTTCTTGCAATGATATAGATTGCAGAGGCTTCTACTATGTGGTGATGCTGAACTGAGATCAGACCCATGTAGCTATCTGGTTTGCTATGCTGAGTTTGAAGACATTAGATCGGAAGAATTCACGCTTGCAAGCTGAATAGAAATTGTTTCATAAACGCTCAGAGTTTGTATTCAGATCTAGTTTCTTTATTCCTGTCTTTCACTGACGATAGCAAATAGCTTGAAATCATGATCTGAAAGTGGAATTATAGTTAGAGATAGTGAATACTAACTACTCTGACGTTTATGTAAACAAAACATACGCTTGATTGGCAGTCTTGGTAGGACGCCATCTGTAGACATATATATATATATATATATATATATATATATATATATATATTATACACCTTCCAATGTTCCAACTGTTTTTTACAGTATTATTATCACCATTTTCAAGGATCTACAAAAAAAAATATCTTTACATAATATTCTAAATACAAAAATCTCTTATATTTGATATGTTAATATAAGAAAAAGATTTTTGTATTTTGCATTTAGAGTATTATGTATTGTGTAAAGATATGTATTTTTTATTGTAGATTCTTGAAAATGACTGCAATAATGATGTAAAAAACAGTTAAAACATTGGAAGGTGTATAATATGTGGATTTTTATATATGTTCATAAGTTAATATATGGAAATAATGTTTTTAGAAAGAAATAAGAAGTTTATGTGATTATTTATAATATTAATTCTAATATTCTCACAGATAAATGATGAATTCATAGTATTATTTCCAGAAGCTTCCATGTAATAAAAATATAATAGCTAAATAGTTGATGTTTCAGTATATTAACAAAGTAAAAAAATAATGATTTTAAATCTCACATAATCACTATTTCTTATGCTTGCTCATAACTGTTATTAAAACAGGCAAAACTCTCCATACAGTAGTGCCATTCAGTGCAAGTCAGAATAATCAATGGATGCCAGAAGGCTTGTGCAAAAGATCTTTATCTAGTACATACTCATCCAATATCTCCAATCTAGGTTCTGGCTTGTGACCTTCATCAGTGAGGAGCCTTGGATCTGAGAGCACTACACCTAGATCTTAGGATCCTATGATCTAGGTACAGTACTCTCAGATCCAAGGCTCCTCACTGATGAAGGTCACAAGCTAGAAACTAATCTGGGGATATTGGATGAGTATGTATTAGATAGGGATCTTTTGCACAAGCCATCTGGCATCCATTGATTACTCTGGCTTGCACTGAGTGCCACTACTGTATGGAGAGTTTTGCTTGTTTTAATTTTAAATCTCACCAAACACATTCTTAAGAATTGAAAAACAAAAAGCTTCCAGGAAAGTACTAGTTATTGTACTAAAACATCAGTTATTTAACTATTATATTTTTACTTTTATTACATGGAAACTCATGGAAATAATGCTATGAATTCATATATATATATATAGGTGAGCATAGACATTTATCTGTAGCAGCATCTGGATTATTCAGAAGAAGAAAAAAATCATGTAGATTGCAAGCAAGTCCTAACTCAGAAAAAGACATGAGCTTAAATCATAGGAACAAAATAAATAATTTAAGCATTTAGAGCAAAAAAGGGAAGAAAATTCAAAATTTAACAAAGTATTAAAATTAATATATGAAATATTAATAGTAATATATGAATTTGTTGCATACTTAATAAATGTTAAATTATATTAAAGAATTAATTTAATTCTGTAGATTATTATTATAAAAGTATGATTTTCTTTTATATCTTCCAATCAATTATTGTAACTATTGAGAAAGTTTAACTATTATTTTTCAGAGTGAGATTAACAATTAAAAAAAATCTAAAAAACTAAATATGATAATTCAATATTAAAAAATATGATAAAATAATTTGGCATTTACAAATGCTTATTTCTGAGTGTTTTAAATATGTAATAGCTAATACTTAATTATACATTTACTAAAATATAATACCTGCATTATTTTAGTTATCTCTAAAAAGTTTCTTCTCTCAACCATTTTGATAATGTTCATGATAAAATTATAAAGTTTGACAACTTTAATCAGATAATTTGTTGCTTTAGAATTCCTTTTAATTGATGTAAGTACATACAGCATTAGGAAAGTGTTTTTTCCTTGACTCACAGATAAATTTATTACAAATTTGCTTTTAAAATATTAACAATGTTTAACACTGTTTTAACTACAATATCAAGATATTTAACATTAACTTTAATATGTTATTGTTTACCCTATATGATCTGAATTTGTGCAAGTAATGTGCCAATTTAAAAATCAGCTCACAGAAAGATCAAATCTTATATTCAAGCATCATCAGTCAATGTTGGTTTATTTAAAAATTACACTCTAAGCATAGGTGGACTACCCATGCTTTTAAAATATTTATGTTGGAAGAATACATGCATATTTTATAGTGCATGTATTAAGAATAGTTTATTTGTGCTATATTTCAAATGTGTATAAATTGCTGTATTATCAATTATTATATACATGAGGTGTGACAATTAAATTCCTGGAATGAACCTTTTATAAAATATACATGTTGAAGTGTACACTATTAGCTACTGTCACTTTTAAAGTAGTCTTTTTGTGCATCTATACACTCATTAAAATGGTGTTTCTATTTCTAGAAGCACACCTGGAATTCATTTGCAGAAATACTATCGATCAGCTATCTCACAATCTTTTGGATATTAGTTGTAGCAGAAAATCTTTGTCCTTTCAGTGCAGTTTTTAATTTTGGAAATAGACAAAAATCACAGGGAGCTAAATAAAATGAATAGGCAGAATAGTCAAGTTGTGAAATTGACTTTTTGGCCAAAAAGCCTCTCACAATGAGTGCACTAATGGCTTACCATATTGTCAAGATCTGAGGCACAATGTTGCAGAAAACTTTCCATGCCCAATTGTTTATTTAAAATTAGCCTGTTTCTTGATTAATCTGTGATTTTTCAACTATCAATATTATACTTAATCATTTGTAGAACCATATTGCATCTTATACTTTGTTAATAGTAATGTCAGTCATTGTAGTTTTTGGCTGTCCAATTCTGATCATCCATCACATCTTTTCACCGATATTTGAACCTCTTATACCACTCAAGTATCTCAATATTTTCATAGCATCTTCACCATATGCCAGTTGAAAATTATATTTCACTAGCATATTTATCAATTTTTACACAAAATTTGACATTAATATGTTGCTCAAATTTTCAATTACTCATCTTATGCCAAAGTATATGCATAGATATTTATTATCTTCTCAATAGCTAACTAACAATCAGCTCTATCAGCTTAAAATTTACATGTGCTGGCTTAAGTATGTTCAAATACAAATACTGATGTGATTCTGATACAGTTAGGTCACAGGTAACATCGCACAGCTATTCTGTAATTAAACTGGCACTTCTTGTATACAAACTAATAAAATCCAGTAACACAGGTAGTTAAAAATTCGAAATTTTCTCTTTCTTGTGATATTTAATCTGAACTTGTGCAAGTAGTAGACTAATTTATAAATCAGGTTTACAATAATATCAAGCCCTAAATTCAAGCATGGTCAATAAAATCTGGTACTCTAAGCATAGGTGAACTACCTATATTTTTATAACATTTATTGATGGAGGAGTGTGTGTCTATTTTATAAAGCATGTGTGGAAAGTAGTTTTTTTCCACAATATTTTATATAATAAGTCATATTTTTTTTATACCCTTATTTAGGGAGATAACTTGTAAATCTATTTTTGCAGAATATACTGCAATCCAGAAGGGCTTGAGTTTTAGAAGCATGAAGACTTAAAAATGGTTATATATTTAGATATTCTTTATGAGATTTGGTCAACAAATATTAAATTAACTATTCTGTGGTTAGATTCTATTTTTTATAGGGTTAACTAATGGTGAGTTAGAGATATCCTGCTGACTAATATGCAATCCATCCATACTCTGAAAACTCACATCACAATTATGAACTAAAACCATTGACTAAATAAGATCTGCCATAATTTATATAGAATTTAATATGTTTAAAATTTTACCAGGATTTATTTTTGTTTAGTATAACCAAATTAGTATTTAAATCAGTTTAACTGAATAGCAACCTGCTTTTGCTTTAATATGCTCAATTATAATTATAATGCAAAATAAAAAACACATATCTTAATTAGGTAAATGAGAGGAAAAAATGAAACTTTGTTTTAAGCACATAGATATATAAATTAAATGGATTTATGACTTTCTATTTAAAACTTTTACTATACCACATATTCTTGATATATGCGAATAAAACATTTGAATGAAAAAAAGCTCACCATAATATTTTCACAACGAACCAGCACTCTTCAGTTGAACTAAATTATAATTTCTTATAGATCTTTTTTTTTTCATATGTCAAATGCGTTGCCAGGAAGTGAACCTGGGCTAGCTGCTTGGAAGACAGCTATGCTAATCACTAGGCCACCAACGCTTGACTTATTTTAATCATTAGTAGCAAATTATTACACTTTGATTTACAAGAATCTTTTCACTCTCATATGTTAATGATTATTTCTAATTATTTATTGAACAAGATATTATTCCTAGCCCAGATATAAATTTTAAATCTACGTTAAACATTAATATATCTGCTTTTTATTTAAACATAAACATACAGAAGAATCCAACTTCATCTCTATTTTTTCATATATGATATGTTTTATACATAAATAAAATTATTTCTATTTCATCACATCTTCTTGAAATACATGGATAAAAATACCCAAAAAGAGCAAATTACCCCATTCCCCTTCCATCAATATTTGCACTTTATGCTGAATGAGCAATTTTCAGTTGGCCCAGATCATACTATCTTAAAAGTGCTTTTTTCATTTATTCAATATTTATTAATATCAAAATACAATAATTTGTTTTACAAATGTCAAACTTTCTACACTCGCATTTTGACACCAATCATTTCACTTAAATACATTAATGAATATTATACATCATTTATTAAACTAGATATTTTTTTTGCCAATAAACAAACTGACTTTCTAATGTCAAGAGAGTATTATTATAATGCATGTTTAGCAGCCATATTTATATTTATTTACTGCTAATAGGTTCAAAGTTATCATTTAAATAAAATCTTTTAAAACTAATCAACTATGAGAAACCATAAAGCAGAGATATCCAATATACTGTCACCCCTGGACCATATTAGGGAAAGAAGAGTTGTCTTGAGTCACATATTAAATATACAAATATTTAAAAGCTGATAAGCAAAAAAAAAGATTTGTGCACAATATCCACCACCACAGATATGCAAAAAGTTATTATTAGTTATTCTAATTGTGCAGTGATCTATATGGAGAGTCTTTTAAAATAGATAAACAGATTTTAAGTTTCTGATCACTAAGTAATAAAGTATAACTGATGTTTTAAATATATATTTTTATTATAAAAGTAAAAGAGGGAATAGAAACAAAAACAGCTGGTTATTTGACATTATATTTGAATGGGTACATATCTTTATTTTAATGACATTGCAACATGTAATTGCAAAAAAATTCTATAAAGTTTTAAATAAGTTTACGCTTTGCATTGAGATGCGTTTATAATTGGTCTGTTGAAGGCTCTATATCCACAAGTTGGACAACTTTGGAAATAAAAGACTCATTGTTTATAATCGTGTTAAAGCTAAAGCATATTTAACTAAAGAAATTTAGACTTTTTCCTTCATCATTTTTTAATAGTTACAGCTAGTTTAAACATAAAAATTTTAAATATAAATTCTGTTTAGAGAAATAAAAAAATAAATTATAAAATAACAAAATATTCTTAAGTTGTCAAGCGTTGTTAGCCGAGAGGTCATCGCAACTGCCTTGCAAGCGAGTAGTTGGTTGCAGGCGGTTGTGGGTTCGCCTCCCAGCCGATGCTATGACATATGAAAAAAAAAAAAATCTTAAGTTAAAAAATAGTTTCAATTAATGTTTTTAATTGTTGTTTTATTAAAATCTGCACCAACTTATAAAAATTTCTGTTTTTTTTTTTTTGTGTGTGCGTATATGGCAATTTTTAATAGCCTCAATTCATGAAATGAATAATAATAATCAGAATAAATATCTAGATATAAAATGCATTTAATTTTATAGCAAAAGTCATCACATTACTAAGAGCTAAGAAAATGAAGTTCTGTTTTATATTTAATATATTGATTTCAATTAACGAAGCAATGATGAATCATAAATATGGTGAATGTTTCAATTTTATTATTAATTTTATTTTTACAATATATTATTGGCCTTTATTCTTTTATTATCATTAGTGAATATAACATTGTTTGTTTAAATAATTCTATTGACTTATAAAAATAACAATTGAATGAGATTCAGGAAGACAGAACACAAGTTAAAGAAATGTCAGAAACATCAACACACTGAATCAAATACAGATGGACAACACTTATTCAAATTAAAAGCATTTCACTGGCTTTTCTTTTTCCTCTTTTTTTTCTCAAAATTACTTGCACTCAAGCAATCACAAGAATAAGGTTAAACAACATGTCCTAAACAAAAATTGTTTTTTTTTTTTTTTTTTTTACCCAACTCAATTAAATTATTTAAATAATACCTTATTGATTTAGTAAAGAAAAAATATGTATACTAAACTATTTTTTAGGCATTTTTTCCAATGTTAATTTAAATATATATAAACGAAAATTTTATTAGGCAAATTAATAAATTAATTCGGTCTTTTGTGTATATTAATCCGAGAAGATGTCAGGTCCAAACTTTGCGCATAATTTCACCCTTTATGGCTGCTATATTATATAAAAGAATTCGCAATCCCCTTGGCTAATGATACAATTTAGAAATAATAATTTTTACAGTTACCATTAATCATCGCTAATAACCTTGCAAATATAACAACCATTTATCTAAAGGTATAATATCTGACTCTATAGATCAAAGTCCATGCATCCCACCTCCTTGAGTGATTGAACTTATCAATTTCCAATCAATAAATCATTCATTATTTTATTTTTGATACCTTAATAGTGATGAACGTTTTAATAAAGCTTGAATATTTAACAATATATTTGTTTTCTATCAATTAAATGAAGGCAGAATCAGAAGTGTATTTTATTAATAAATTCTGATTAAAAAAAACAGCACTTTAAACACTAGAATACATTAATTGATAGAAAATGAAACCTTGGATCTTCATAAATAAAGTGGTTATCCTTAGGAATTTATAAACACTGAGTGACTGTTGTGGTATGTGGATTATTGAAAATCTTCCAAGATATCTAATAAGAGAGGTTATTCCTAAAATGCATGTATATTGTAAAGTAGCTTGTCAATATTTTCCACATATTATTGGGACTGTGAAATATCTTTATTATGTGTAATAATGGGAAGTGACTTATTCCCAGATTTATTTTTATAAATTGTTATATATACTATTTTTATTAAAAATTCTCATTAAATTTCTCTTACTACTACAATATATTAATATGATTTTATTTTAGTGGTATTTTTAATACATTATTATTATTTATATTTTTATATTGGATTATTTCCATCATCTAATATGAGTATTGAATGTCTTAAGAAAAAAATAACTTTATTTAAGTATTACAAATACATTCAACTGTTAGTAATATCATATCAAACAGGTTAGTATATGCACAATGTTTTGAGAGGTATTATTCACCCTTCTTCTCCAGGTGTCACTGGCCTGACCAGTTACAGTACTAGCATGGGATTCAAACCTAGACCCTTAGATTCTTGAGTATTGAATTTTAAGATAATGCTCTAACCAACTGAGCCAAACCTTCAGGAAAACCTTCCTATTATTTATATGTTTGCATCTATCTGCATCTGTTATTGAAAACATTGAAATGTTATAATTTAAATACTTTTTGTTTCTACATGTCAGTCATTTGCAAGAAGATAATCTTCAGGTATATTAAATATTTAAAAAAAAATTTTAAACATGGATTTTATTGAAATGTTTAAAAAAAAATTATATAAAATATAAAATTTTGATGTTTTACTAAACAGATGCAGTTAGATATAATCACAGAAATAATAGTGATACATTATATATATATATATATATATGTATGGTTATATATATATATATATATATATATATATATATAACCAAACTGCCTAACATTATACTAGCAAAAATAAAAATGCAAAACCATAAAACAATACAATACTGCATTAAATCCAAAATTTTACCAAAATTCTTACATAACCATGGTTTCATCTACTACAAATAGACCTTCTCAAGTGAAAATCAAACTAAAGGAAATAACATTAAAAAATATCCCCAAAAATAGAAATTAGTGTAGATATATATTTATAAGGTAGGCATATAAAAATAAATGTACGACCTCATGAAAATTTATGGGTTATTTAAAAATATGTGTATCATTACAAGAATTAATTTAAGAGTATTGAAGATATATTGTAAAACAATAATTTTTTTTTCTCAGTATCTCTAGACGAAATCAAGATCCAACTAAAAATAATGGTTTTAAAATGGATATGAGTGTAAGACAGTGAAACTCTGGAAGGGATCATTTTTTCACGCCCTAGTAATAAAATGAGATTAGCATATGATTATAAAAAAATGTTTTGTGTATATATGAAATGTTATGTATACATTCATGGTCAATCAAGTCAAAAAATTTTATGACAATTCAAAAATCGTCAAATTTTCATTTGAATTTATATAGGCATAAATATAGACATTCACGATTTAGAACTGATTTTTTAAAATTGATTTGAATATAAAAGTGAAAGTTAATATTATAAATTATAGTTTCGAGAGGGGAGAGGGCAGGGGAAAATATTTTTTACTTTTTTTATCAAAATATACATATATAAAGTAAATAAAGATATACATTATATAAATAATTAATTTTGTTATAAAACGACTTTATATATATTTTTTATTTAAGAAAAGAAAGGAAAAAAACGTTGTTTCAAACACATAATCCTACGATTAAAATAGGTATTATTTTCAAAGTCGCATAAATTGTTTTAAAATAGTTAATAAATATATATTGTATATACAGAAAATAACTCAGTAATTAAAATTTGAGCTTAAAAAACAAATATTTATAGAAAAAAAATGGCTAAAAATATTTTCAACTGGGCTTACTTTTTTAATCTCGTAAACTGTTTATCCCAAAGGAAGTTATCTAGAAAAATTTATTCCAGAATTTGAAATCTGATCTGATCAACTTAGCTAAGTATAAGGATATTTTTATCATAAACTATTGAATACGCAGCTAATAAATGGTTCAAAAATATAAAATCACATTGTTGATGAATTAATTAAAATATTTTGGTTAGGCAAATGAATATTTATTTGAATCAGGATTCTTTTACAAAGTATCGGATTATTTAAGAGGGATGACACTCCTAAAACCTCTATTAATCCTCTCATAAATGTCTACTGTATGTTGTAAATAAAAATTCAATCACAATATGCAAAGTAAAATGCCTAAAATAAAATTATGTATATCACGAAATATAAAAATTTAATCATTGTATTGTAGAGAATAATTACCATATAAAGGAATCTAATTGTGACCAAACAGACCAACATATAAATAATAAAGTGAATATTTGTTGTACCTATACACATTTTGTTTTGATACATTAACAGGCCTTGAAAATATAATTTTATATATACATAAAAGAGTATAAATAGTATTCTGAGAATATTTATAATTAATTTTAAGTAGAAAATAATATTCATAACTGTATTTCAATAAATTATTTAAGAAAATTATGATTTTTTTTTTCTAACAATATTATCGTTTGTATGTATTTCCCCTGTAGATATTATTTTATATTATGTGTATACATATACAATATATAAAATCGCAGCATGTGTCCATATAAATTTAAAAATTAAAATATAATAGGTATGTGTTTTACATATTAATTTCGTGATTTCATTGGGTTATTTTGCCTTACTAAAGTTAATTATTATAAATATTTTATTATCAAATAACTTAGTGATTAGTTAAATCTTTATTCTCCTAAGATATTTTTTCTCTAAGCATATATATAATTATGCATTAAGATAAACAGTTATAGCTATACTATTAACTAATATATATATATATATATTTTAACGGTCCATGAAATGAGCCTTAAATGTATCTGCACTACACGGGTGCCATCTAGGCATTTGAACCTAGAAAAATTTATATAGTAGGCAGATACATAAGTTAAGATTCAAAAAAACTTTTATATATATTATTCTGACTGTTTGCCCAAGGTCACTAGCTCATAGAGTAGCAGAGGTAGTTACGGATAATTCAACCGATGACATATTACCCTGAAGGCATATCAGTCTGATGTTGTGATTTTTAAGATAATGTCTCCAAGTGATCTGCGGACACATGTAATTGCTAAAATGTGTCTGCAGATCACGTGAACACGGTACATTAAAAATCGCAAGATTAGACTGATATGCCTTCAGGGTAATATGTCATCGGTTGAATTATCCAGGTCACATGATAAAAACTATTCAAAAATTAACAAAAATCTGATGCAGGTCAGGCAAATAGTAAAAAAAAAAAATATACATGCATGCATCAAAATAATTTAGAAAAAACTATATTATAATTTATAAAACCACTCTATATTATGCTCAATTATAAAAAATAGCGTGTAGTGCTGGAGTTGGCAGGAGGGCCCCCTTGTGTTTTTGATGAGCCAAAGGCTCGGCGTACACCTATACCTTGTATTACTCTCATAGATGTAATTTTTATAATTGCTGATGAATTTACAAAAAATATTTTTCTGTATGATATAATTCAGAAATTAAAAATTAAATTAAAAATTGCCGATGAATTTATGAAAAATAATTTTCTGTATGATATAATTTAGAAATTAAAAATTAAGTTAAAAATTGCTGATGAATTTATGAAAAATAATTTTCTGTATGATATAATTCAGAAATCTCATAGCTGTAATTTTTATAATTGCCGATGAATTTACGAAAAATAATTTTCTGTATGATATAATTCAGAAATTCAAAATTAAATTAAAACGTACTTCAATGTAAGTTTGATATTTGTAGAAATATTAACAAAAATTTTTTGTAAATTTTAAATAAACAACTAAATAAAAAAGATGTGATTTAATGCAAATCTGGTATTAAACGTAATTCAATGTAAATTTGAGAATTGTAGAAATATTAACAAAAAATTTTTGTAAATTTAAAATAAACAAATAAAACACTTTATCTGAATTAATGCATTAATGGCGTCCTTGGAGAAAATGTGTTAATGGCGTCGAGAAAACGCTGCACTTTTACATGCATTTGCTAATTTTAAAAATGTACTGTATATTGCAAAATTGTTTTAAAAAAATTATTGCAAATTATTTACACATTAAATGTAATTCAATGTAAATTTGAGAATTGTAGAAATATTAACAAAAACTTTTTTTTAAATTTAAAATAAACAAATAAAACACTTTACCCGAATTAATGCGAATCTGGCATTAATGGCATCCTTGGAGAAAATGTGTTATCACATGGATTTGGTATGTACTGTATATTCCAAATTTGTTTTAAAAAATTATTGAAAATTATTTACACATTAAACGTAATTCAATGGAAGTTTCAGAATTGTAGAAATATTCACACAAAATTTTTGTAAATTTAAAATATACAGATAAATAAAAAAAACACTTTACCAGAATAAATTATTTACACATTAAACGTAATTCAATGTAAGTTTCAGAATTGTAGAAATATTAACAAAAAATTTTTGAAAATTTAAAATAAACAGATAAATAAAACACTTTACCCGATTTAACAGCTCAAAAAAGTAACTGTGGTGCCGTGGATAGCAAAATCACAATAGACAGAAAAATCAAAAAATTTCCCAAACCTATCTCTGAATTTTAAATCTCGTGGGTGGAAAAAAAATTGACTCTCTGATAGATTAATCACACCAGTCACTTTGTTGCAATGACAACGTTGTCATGCAAAAACCGTCGATGTCTACCGGAAGGGAAATCGGTAAGTCAAATACGTCATCGGTTGAATTATTCGTAAGTACCATAGCAGAGATTTTAAACATTTTTATAAGTTTTAATAGATTTCTATTCTCAAAGTATATATTAAATATTTAGAACAATAAAATAAAAGAAGACACTGCCAGTAATTAACACACAAATAGATTTTTATTAACGCACATTTAAAATTGAGGAATAAATTTATTTTTAGATTTTAACATTAATATTTTTTTAAATTTAAATTACTATTTCAAATAGATCACACAGATGGATATTTAAATTATATTTTACTTTAGCATGTCAAGCATAGATAGTCTACATAGATTTTTTTCACTTAAAAACTTATCAAAACATTCATTCAATCTCAGACTAAAAGTTCGTAGCCAACCCAATGTCAGCTTCCAGATATATATTTACAACCAATGCAATATGAAGATGCTAGCATAAAACCACACAGACAGGAATGTGCATCTGACAGCGTGATATTATTTGAAGGAAATGATCCATGTCCAGAACAGGAAAGTGCATCTGCCTGACTAAGGAATCATGTATGTAATTATTTTTAAAGAGTGCTATGTATGGGGGAGAGTGGTCTTTCTGCCGACTTATAAATCTCTGTCCACAGAGCTAGAAGGGATTAATGGTGCAGGAAATACATCTGCAAACATCGCAACGATATGACTGCCTCTTTGGGGCCATGCATTCAGGTGGGCACGTTGCCCTGTATGCTAAACACGCTTCACACTTCATTAATATAAACACCCATATATCCTTCCACCAGCATCGCTCTAACTACAAAACAAATAGCCTGAAATTAAAATTCCTTAAACTAAACATAAACAAATTTAAACATAGTTATTAATCATTATCCATGCAGCTATCTACACCCAATTTTAACTTTAATACATTTTAGTTAAAACAGAATAGAAATAAATAACCTAGTTAAATACAAACATAAATAATTAAATTTAAAAAAATGGAAATGATTGAAATAGCAAACGTATATAAAAACAAATATTTATAATTGATTTAGAGTTCTATTCTTTGTCAGATAAGAGTACATTCATTTATATTTCTTTTTTTTTTTTTTTTTTGGATTGATTACTTATTGACGTTATACGGTAATTATTTAACAGAAAGTTCAATTGGTAAAAGTTTATACTTTACGGATTCTGATTTTGAGGTCCATCTTCGTGATCACTTATTTAGATTGTTTGTTCTTCCTTTTTAAAAATGAAGCCGCTACTTGCCATTCCTTTTTGGTCCCTAACTGTCATAAGGAGGTCTCAGCTGGTTTTCTGAAAATTAAAATTATTGCAGACTTCCACATCGTGAAAATCTGCAATATAGATAGTTATAACGACATCTTCATAGTCAGCTCTCAGATAACAATTATAATAATAATTTGGCTTTTATATTTTTATTAGTCTCTTATCATCCAATCTTTGGATTCAACGGCAAGACATCACTAATCCTCTGGTGTTTCAATTACGGTCCGTGCTGATATTTCTGGTGTTTGCATTGGTCATTTAATTTCTTTGTACTCTCTTATCTGACCCTTTAATTTATTTTAAATGCCTCATGGGCCAGTTTGATTTTGAACAATCATTTAATTAATAAGACAATCATTTCCATTTTCTAAGATTATAGATATCAACATTATTTCTATTTTCAAAAATATCAAATCTTTATATCTTTACTTTTTTTACAAAAAAATTACTTTCAAATATTTTTATTTTTTTAAAAGTTTTTAAAGTTGTCCATCATGCGATCTATATATATATACGTTAAACAGTTTTTAAATTTCAGTTTCTAAGTTAAGTTTTTTTCTTTTTAATAAATCAATTTTTATTTATGATCTTTTATTTCAATTTTAAAATAATGTGACGGGATATTATATTCCGTTACAATATATATATATCCCAATGCGTGACATTTCTGATTTTTGCAGTGTATCTGTTATTTAACCTATCATATTATAAACATTCAACATTGAGAAATTTAGATTACTCTTTCTCATTATGCATAAATTTTGTGAATGATTTGCTCTTTAGACGAGTTGGAGATATTAAACACCTGAATCTCCAACCGTGAATATAAGGTATCGTTTCCTATATTATTTTTAGATTTATTTAAAAACATTTTAGCAGAATATTATGATTTTATGCTTTATTAACCTATTACAGGATGTTGATCTATTCAAGATTAATTCCATTTGTTAATTCTTAATTTTAATCCTTGGTGAAATGCTTACGATGCCAGTTGCTTGTTCACAATCCAAAGCTGGTAATTTATTTTAATATTTAAATATGATCTACTGCTCTATATGTTGTGCGAAATCCATCTTGTTTTTTTGATTCCTTTGAATCCAAAGTTGTCTGCAAAATATTTATGATGATCTTAATAAAGATCATGCACATAAGTTGCAGAAGAATAATAGTTTTGTAATTTCTATTAACTTTTTTCCCTTCTTTCTAGATATCCCTTGTTGTCTAATCTTTTTATCTGCTTTTTTAAAATGTCTACATAATTTCATTATTTTCTAGAGCTTTTTTTATTTTTCATATATTTTCGACTTCTCACTTAAAATACTAGAAATTTTAAAAAATATTACTTTAAGATATACTTTGGATTTTTTTTTTTTCATTAATAAATAAGTTTTTGTAAAATTCTTCTATGAACTTCATAATGTTATCCTCTTTTTAGAAGTACAGTCATCTTTTTCAGCAATAGTCTATTTATTTCTTCTAATAATAGTGTTGTCTTTCTTTTTATTGACAAAAAAAATTGTCTTTCAATAATCCTGAGAATTAATAATGATCCTCTTTTCCTCCATATAATGACATTTAATCTTTTAATTTAAAATGCATAATTATATTCCAAAAAGAGTGACAGAATAAAAAAGCAAAACTTTTGAAATGCACGTATATATATATATATATATTGAAAACATTAAATATATATACAGTATAGCCATATAATTCTATAATTAAAAATCACTTCTTTTCTTTTCAAAAAACTTTATTTGGTATATATATATATATATCCACTTATTTCCAACGTTTCGACTATCTTTACTCTATAAAGTTTTTTGAAAAGAAAAGAAGTGATTTTTAATTATAGAATTATATGGCTATATGTACTGTATATTTTTGAAAAGAAAAAAGGATTGAGTCGTGATTAGAAACAGAAGTAAATGGATATACAGTATATTGCATATTGTTATTGATATTGGGATTGCCTAAATATTGAATGATTCTTATGATATATATATATAAGAATAAACTATATAAACTTATACCGCAGATAATATGTAATAAAATAAATTCATCAAGAGTATGTAGATTATTATCACCTACTAGGGTAACAAGTTTTGATTTAAAACAAAAATACGCCGCCACCATTATCAAAGTAATAAATATTGTTGTATATCAAAATGTATTACCGTAATAGTTGATAATTATTTACATACTCTTGTTGAATTTATTTTATTACAGATATACACATGAGATAAAATGAAGATATTCATGGACTATGGATATAAGATATAAAAAATTACAACAATATTAGACATAATCTTAAATATTATAAAATAAAAACAGCATATATAAATAATATGCCCGGAAATGAATTTCATGCAAATAAATACTACATATAAAAGATTGAATATCCTATTTATGTATAGGTAGGCATTTTAGTTTGTAGTTTTATATCAATTTCTTGGATTTGCATTTAATCTCTCTCAGCTTGCAATAAGGAGAGAGGTCCAAAATTCAATCATATTAGTAACTAATAGAATAGTTGGTTCTCTACAGATAGTATATATGTCTCTTTATTCCAAGACAGCCCTTTTGAACATGTGGTTATTTCCAAGGATTACTTATTTCATGCCTTTTATTAAATTTACAGCTAAATTCATTTGTGGTACTAATTCAATTTGTTCTAAGCTACTGTGAGGGGGGAGACTGTACCAATTAGCCTCAGGAAGTTGCACACACCTACCAGACTAAATGATCTTGGGCTGTACTCACTGAAAGTGTTTAGATTCCCATGGGCCTTTCAACTTATTTTTGAGACTGAATCATATTATCCCTCAAGAATTTTATTTAGTTGATGTTGATCCCAATGACATCCCACCTCCAGCAATGAATTGCTGGTTGGCTGAGTTATTATTTGAAATTTAAAAAATGAACCTAATTCCTAATCCATCTAAATCACAAAAAGTTCAATACTGGGAGACTTATTATCTCATTAATGAAGCAATGGTGCCTATTAATTCAAGTCTTAATTTGACTACATTTAATCTGTTGAAAAAGTTTAGATGGTGGGTCTGGAGCCAAAATACTTTGATTTCTTGATTAAAATAAATTTAAATTCACTACCCACTTGTAGTTTTTTAACAAGAAACCATGAATTTACTTCAATTGATGGTCTATGTGGTTTATGTTGCAGAGGTGAAGACACGATTGAACACATTTTTTGTGTATGCAGTTATTTGCAAGTTTGTAGATATTTTATTAACTTAATTTATAAACATAAAGGCTCTTTGATACATGTATTGATACAAGCAATTAAAGCAGGAGTTTTTGCTGATATTAGAAGTGCCACTTTTTTAATATATAGTTTATGGCTAACTCGATGTAATATTATCTTTAATTCTAAATGTTCAGATCCTCTGAAGATTCTAATTAGAAAATTAAGAATGATAAAAGAAAGAGACAATAGAATGTCATCACAAGATTTATTTAATAGCACATGGGATATTATTGAAATTTAAAGACCAGGTTGGATATTATAAATTACCTTTATTTTTTAGAAAAGACATATATATATATATATAATTGTATTTTTATTCTTTTTTTTTTTATTTAATTGTTAACACTTGGCAGATTCTGCCTATTGAACTTTAATTTGCATATTGATTTTATCATATAATATTATGCATTTATTTATTTATTTTCTGGTTTAATAAAGTTTGTTTTTGATAATATATATATATATGAATTAACACTTTGATTTATCAACAAAAATTTTCTTAAAATGGGAACTCATTTAAATATTTTATCTTAGGTTTTAATATAAATTCCACCTGCATGGTATCATAGTGCAAGACTAAGTTTTAATTTCAATTTGTTTTAAGGCAATTTTATCATAGAATATATACCATTAACTAAGTGTATTTATTATTCATCTGTACAATTTTATTATGTCAATAAATATATTTTTTTAAATATAAATATATACCATTTTTAAGTATTCCATTCATTTACTTGATAATTATCAGTTGTTATTTGTCATTATAAACCATTTCTTAATTTGTTTCTTATCAATGCATTCCCAGTCTCATCTGTGCCAGATCAGAATAACCCACTAGCACACAATCAGAACAACCTCTTTCACTATACATGCATATTGGAAATAATCTTTACCCTTTAGCTGACTCAGGGGTATCAAAAATGAATCTTTGCATCCATGCTGACACTTCAATATTTCTCAATTACTCAACTCTCATAGCAAGATAGAAACTTAATTTTATCTACTCTTAATATTTTGTGAAAGTGTGAATATTCGTGCATATTATATTTGCAGTTACATATCAACTGTAACGAGTTTTGATTTAGAGTTAAAAAGTAAATGCTTCTATTTTTATGATGATATATACGTATTATCTCATTAAATAATTTATTTTTAAATAATAAAATCAATTTCTTGCGCAAATTGCAAAAAATTGCTATTAATATGTAATTTATTTAAAGATCAAAGATCATAGCTTTTAATTTTTTTTTCTTTAATAAAAAAAAAATTAAAATATTAAAATTTAACCAATTTCAAATTTATTTGCATGATTTAAGAATTTATTTAAATACAAGTACCGCATTTTAAAAAGATAAACGTCATCAAATTAAATATTTATAAATTATGGTGGCCAAAAATAAAAATATAAAAAAAAAACAATGAAAAATAAATAAATAATGATTTTTTTAAAATCAAAATCTTTATTATAATTACAATATATATATATATTAAGTTATTCTATCGCACTTTTATTTTATTTTAAAATGCAATATGTACTTGTGGTTAACAATATATGAATAATCTTTGCTAATGTGTTGTTGTTGTAAATGCTTCTTATTTAAAGAAAGTATCTCATTATATCAAAAACGAAAAAAATATCTTCTGTTCAGAGACCTCTAGCATTTGAATCCAGATTCTTCAATCTGTAACTATCACTGTGCTAAACCTCTATGTGGTTTGACACAGAAGTATAATAACAGACTTTGGAGATAAAAGAACATAGATTGTGGCTTCTGTCATTTCTGATGTTAGAACTTTTTATAAACCCTCAAACAATAAACTATTTGATTAATATTTCTATTATTTATTGTACTAAAATATGGATGGATAACAGTTAATCTTTTATGTGCTGATATATTCAAACATATGTATTTTTTATATAAATTTTATTATTACTAATATTTACACTATGATAAATGTATGTATTCCAAATTTTGCATGTCAATTGCAGTTATCACTGACAATCACTCAAAAGCCTATCCCTTTCATATGTCATCGATTTTAATACATTAATATTTTCTGTGAATGAAATATATTTGTATCTGACAAACTAATGTGTATATTAGTAAATGTGTATCGTGTAAATTATGTAGTTTGAATATTTTAATAATGCAATATAATGTTTTGCATTAATTTTAGATTTGTTAAAAGTAACTACTAACATGCTACTTTTAACTCTTTATAACTTTTGAATAAATAAAATACTATTTCTCTATCATAGTGACAATATTCATATTACATTTGAATTGAGATTGAATCATGAGCTCCCAAAATACTATTGTTTTATACGTGAATTTCAACTGTGGTTGGTTATAGTATGCATATATTTTGAAGTTATTTACTAATGTAGAGGATAGAACAGGAATTCTTTACCTGAAATATATAATATCCAGAAGCACAAACCTGAACACTTAGTGTATGTAAAAAAAAAATTGAATAGTGGAAATAAAAGGTATATTTATCATTTAATTATTTTAATGCCATCTTTATGTAATCTATGATATATTTAATCAAATTCAATGTATTTTTTGAGTTTGAATGTAAATGTTTAACTAGTGTCTGTTCACTTTATTCAACTGCTTTTTTTTCTCATGTGTCATTGCATCAGCCGGGAAGTGAATCCGCTAACCCAGGACAACTGCTTGTAAAGCAACCGTCAATGACCTCTCAATGCTTGACGATATTCAATTGCTTTTTAACATCATTATTGAACTATTTATTTATAGTTAAAACATATAAATTTGAACTAGCATTGACAACATTAATTTCAAACATTATGCTAATATGTATGTACAATTTGTGGGTGTGGTCTTCCTGAGAGTATTCAAATACAAAAAGGGTTAAGCTGCAGTAGTCCAAACCATGAAAATGCTTTAAGATATTTTAATTTCTATATAACTTTCTATATATTCACATGTATATATTTGTCATATCATAAATCACTGCATTTTGTGTAAGAGAATCATGACTTTATATGGATGTGGTGGATGCATATTATGCTTCTCTATTGTCTACTCTTGCCCTATGCAAGTAACATAAATGTTTGGTCATGTTAGATTTTATTTTTTTGCAATAATGAAATTGATCAAGGGGGCACAGTAATTTAATATTCATGTGGAATTAACATTCAAAATTATATTTTAGTTAATTTGATACAAAATAGTAATTAAATAACTACAATTTTTTCCTGTTTTATTCATTATTTTATTTAAGAATTTATTTTCTTTCAATTTTGGAGTATTTAATTACTTTCCTAAGAAATTATGGGATACAGCTTGATACTTTGAAGATATTTTAAGACACTTTGTTAATTTCCATTGGCTGGATAGTTGAGTCAGATTTACAAAAATTAGTATTAAAACGTCTAATACATTTAACTTGTGAGAGATATGGATGTTTCACTGTTTTTTAAGTTGTTTAAAATACCAATTAAAGAATACAACAATTTCCTCCATCACCCATGTATATGCCAATATATATATATATATATATATATATATATATATATATATATATATATATATATATATATATGCAGACATACACAATACAATTAAAATTTTAAAATATGAGAATTTTTAATTTAAAAAAAAATTAAAACATTTATTTATACAAAGACAGTACAGAAATAATATTACAGCAATTACAAATGGCTGACCAAAGTATGATTCATGATGGCAGCCACAAAGGTGATGATACATGTAAAATGTATGACATTTGAATTTACAAATTTTTATATTTAATATTTGTTCAAATCATGAGTAACTAAGGATGATTAGTACATTATTTTGTATTACTTTGAATATAAGATGTCCCTTAATTTAAGACACAGTAAGATTTTAAGCTTAGAAAATTGGAAAAAAAAATCCATAAGTTAATAAAAATTTTACTTTGAATTTATGAAACCCCCCCCCATAGACACACACACACTTTTACAGATCCAAAATTTGGATAAAAACTGCACCTTATATTCTAAGCAATATAGTATTGGGAGATTTTTGCTCTAAAAAATATAGTCATTACAGAACTATTTTTAGGAATTATACCAGGGATTTTAAAATGTTAAATTTTTTAGATACTTTTTAAATGATGTTTGTCAATATATTATAATGCTAACTGAAATTCAATAGAGTTGTTATCGCAGAACAATAGATAACTTCAGCAGAACTATCTATGAAACAAACAAAAAGTCTGAAGTATGCAGCATGAGTAATAAGTAACCCTTTACCTATACACTAGCATTAAACAATTAATTTATTTTTTATATAATTGTGTTTGGGAGTTTTTCAAAGCTTAAAATGATTAACTGATTAATCTTGCTTTGTATACTTAATATGAAACGTATTGTTTATTGCTACTAAGATCTGAGCTAATTTAGCTTAATACTTCCTGTTTTCACTAATCTGAACTTCAATATATTTAACATCTTCATAATTACTTGGTATCCATCCTGCTTTATTCATACTTAATGTCTAGCTCATGGCTAGCACTGCTGAATTTATGTATTATTAGGGGATAATGAAATTAATATAGTCAAGTGTTGATGGCCTAGCAGTTAGCATAGCTGGCTTCCAAGCAGCTGTGGCCTGGGTTTGCTTCCCGCTCAGCGCATTTCACATATAAATTTAATATATATAATATAACATTACAAAATAGTCAAGGGACATAAACCAAAGATCACTCAAGTAGGCACCATAATACCTATGTATTTTCCACAGAGTATGAGTCATTTTATAGACAACATAGTAACTAATTTAATGCTAAAATACCAGGTTCTTATATAAACGTAAGTTTTATCTCAGGTCTTTTACTTTATTTAAAATTTACAAAATTTAGGTTCTTACAATTTTAAATAATTTACATCTCAAGTTCTAAATGTGTATATCTTGGAGTTCAAAAATATAATGCACTTGGCATAAGAAAAATGATATTGGTAGTATATTTTAAAATTCTTAAAAGGTAATAATGATTTGGGCTACACATTAAACTTTTAACTTCTTGTTTTAACTTTGCTATTAAACATTTCAACTTTAAATAAGCAGAAATGTAAATATATGATAATGTAATATTTAAGTACTTAAATAACATATGGCTAGCAAATTAAGATATTTCTAAATATTTTAAAGTTTTTTAAGTGTAACTATTTCATTTCCACCACCTATAAACATTTCTAAATTGTATATCTTTTACATAAACTTTCAACAAGTAACAATATGGAACAATGAAGCATTAGAAAGGGTATATTTTATATTACCAACTACATTACTAGTGAATTTGAAAATTTTAAAAAATAAACATAGTGTTTATATTCTTAAATCAGGCAAAACTCTCCATACAATATTGCCACTCAGTGCAAACTAGAGTAATCAATGGATGCCAAAAATCTTGTGCATAAAATTCCCATCTAGTGCCTAACTTACACATAAATATCTCTTTCCATAAAACATTCTGAAAGAATTTACAATGGAAGTAATTATAACCCCCCAATAGTTCTCACTTTCATATAATAATTCAGTCTTTTTTTAAATATTATACATATAGAGTAAAACAATATACCTATATGCCTATATTGAGGTCACCATTAAAATATTATATATTTTACACAATGAAACTGAGTTTGAAAATCAGTGAGGAGACACTTTTTTATAGATTTACAAATATAGCAAAAATATTATGCAAAATAATAACACAAATATGATATTACTAACACCTATGATAGGACAAAGAAATAAATATGTTTAATGCTCACAACATATTTTTAATTTAAGTTGTAGCAGAGATAATAATATATTATAAAGATAGGCATGCTTTAAGATATTATAACATACCAAAATATGCATTATATTAAATTCCAAATAAAGTGAATAATGAAGAATGTGAATAAGCAGAATATGAATAGGCACACTCATGGAGGAGTTGAATGCATATAAAAGTAATACACTATCCACATAAAAATGCCCATATGGATACCATTAACAGTACAAAACATGGATTTATAATAATAATAAATAAATAATTGATTAAACAACTCGCACAGGTAAAGCAATATAATGTGTCCACTCAGTCTAACACTCTGTGTTCATTGACAAACCCATAATTGAATAATGATACTAACATTCAATTTTATAAGCTGTATGAATTCTCACATACACTGATATTCATAACACTTTCATTCATATATATATATATATCCACAGATGGCGTTCTACCAAAACACCGGTCAAGCATATGTTTTGTTTACATAAACGTCAGAGTAGCATTCACTATCTCTAACTATAATTCCACTTTCAGATCAGGATTTCAAGCTATTTGCTATCATCAGTGAAAGACAGGAATAAAGAAACTAGATCTAAATACAATCTCTGAGCATTTATGAAACAATTTCTATTCAGCTTGCAAGCATGAATTTTTTAGACACGTAATGTCTTCAAACTCAGCATAGCAAACCAGATAGCTATATGGGTCTGATCTCAGTTCAGCATCACCACATAGTAGAAGCCTCTGCAATCTATATCATTGCAAAAAAGACCTCAAAGGTACATTTATGATAAACAAAAATGCAAGTTAAAAAACTTGCTAACCCTTGTACATACGCTTGACCGGTGTTTTTGGTAGAATGCCATCTGTGGACATAAATACAAGCGTTAGCAAGTTTTTTAACTTGCATTTTTGTTTATCATAAATGTACCTTTGAGGTCTTTCTTGCAATGATATAGATTGCAGAGGCTTCTACTATGTGGTGATGCTGAACTGAGATCAGACCCATATAGCTATCTGGTTTGCTATGCTGAGTTTGAAGACATTATGTGTCTAAAAAATTCACGCTTGCAAGCTGAATAGAAATTGTTTCATAAATGCTCAGAGTTTGTACTTAGATCTAGTTTCTTTATTCCTGTCTTTCATTGATGATAGCAAATAGCTTGAAATCATGATCTGAAAGTGGAATTATAGTTAGAGATAGTGAATGGTACTCTGATGTTTATGTAAACAAAACATACGCTTGACCAGTGTTTTGGTAGAACGCCATCTGTGGACATAAATACAAGCGTTAGCAAGTTTTTTAACTTGCATTTTTGTTTATCATAAATGTACCTTTGAGGTCTTTCTTGCAATGATATAGATTGCAGAGGCTTCTACTATGTGGTGATGCTGAACTGAGATCAGACCCATATAGCTATCTGGTTTGCTATGCTGAGTTTGAAGACATTACGTGTCTAAAAAATTCACGCTTGCAAGCTGAATAGAAATTGTTTCATAAATGCTCAGAGTTTGTATTTAGATCTAGTTTCTTTATTCCTGTCTTTCACTGATGATAGCAAATAGCTTGAAATCATGATCTGAAAGTGGAATTATAGTTAGAGATAGTGAATGCTACTCTGACATTTATGTAAACAAAACATACACTTGATCGGTGTTTTTGGTAGAATGCCATCTGTGGACATAAATACAAGCGTTAGCAAGTTTTTTAACTTGCATTTTTGTTTATCATAAATGTACCTTTGAGGTCTTTCTTGCAATGATATAGATTGCAGAGGCTTCTACTATGTGGTGATGCTGAACTGAGATCAGACCCATATAGCTATCTGGTTTGCTATGCTGAGTTTGAAGACATTACGTGTCTAAAAAATTCACGCTTGCAAGCTGAATAGAAATTGTTTCATAAATGCTCAGAGTTTGTATTTAGATCTAGTTTCTTTATTCCTGTCTTTCACTGATGATAGCAAATAGCTTGAAATCATGATCTGAAAGTGGAATTATAGTTAGAGATAGTGAATGCTACTCTGACGTTTATGTAAACAAAACATACACTTGACCGGTGTTTTTGGTAGAACGCCATCTGTGGACATAAATACAAGCGTTAGCAAGTTTTTTAACTTGCATTTTTGTTTATCATAAATGTACCTTTGAGGTCTTTCTTGAAATGATATAGATTGCAGAGGCTTCTAGTATGTGGTGATGCTGAACTGAGATCAGACCCATATAGCTATCTGGTTTGCTATGCTGAGTTTGAAGACATTACATGTCTAAAAAATTCACGCTTGCAAGCTGAATAGAAATTGTTTCATAAATGCTCAGAGTTTGTATTTAGATCTAGTTTCTTTATTCCTGTCTTTCACTGATGATAGCAAATAGCTTGAAATCATGATCTGAAAGTGGAATTATAGTTAGAGATAGTGAATGCTACTCTGACGTTTATGTAAACAAAACATACGCTTGACCGGTGTTTTTGGTAGAACGCCATCTGTGGACATAAATACAAGCGTTAGCAAGTTTTTTAACTTGCATTTTTGTTTATCATATATATATATATATGCAAAATCATAAAAACAATACAATACTAGATTAAATTCAAATTTTTACCAAAATCCTTACCCAACCATGGTTTCATCTACTACAGGATTTTAGTAAAATTTTGGATTTAATCTTGTATTGTTATATGGTTTTGCATTTTTATTTTTGCTAGTATAGTGTTAGGCAGTTTTGGTTTTATATATATATATTGTGAAGGTAGCTTCAAAATCGCTACCACAACAAACCTTAGCCATCTGAAATAATGGAATGTTTTTTTTTATTTAATTAGCATGTAGAAAGATAAATAAAAAGTTTTTTCTAGAACACTTTCAGAGAAAATAAATGTTTTTATATTTTTAACAGTGTAATAACTACATACTAAGTATTGGGAATAATGGATAATTTACCATGAAAAACACACATATATATATTAGTAATAAAGTTTTATTATTAAGAAAATATCAATCTTGTTATAAAAAAAATCATACTAATACTAGCTTATTTGAATATTTGTATTTACATATATTTTATTATACATTTTATGAAGGCTATGAATATGAAGCATGGATCCTCGAAAACATTAAGCTGATTAACTTTAATACTAATTTATATCTTCTCTAATTAACAATTATAAATAAGTGTTTTTTTTGTTTTACATAATAGTGAGAAATAAAACTATATTTATTACATACTAATTTTTATATATGTTGATAATTGTATTGTATTGTGTTAAATAGACAATGACTTGAATAAAAAATAAATAAATCAAATATGGTAATATTTAAATATAAGAGAAAGAATAATATAATATTGCAAATTTATGTTATAATTTTTTTTTAAATGAATCAATTAAAAAAAATATTTTAAAAGATGCAACACTGGAATGCTAGTTTTTAAACAATTGGAATAATGATGATATAAAAAGGAAACAATTAAAAATCTTTATTAATTCTTGTTCTGCATTTGATCTTAAAAGTCAAGTTTTATTAGAACTATTATTTTAATATTTTTTCTGCAAAATGGACATTTTTTTAAAGTAGCATCTCAACAAATATCAATGTTTTTCTAGTTAATTCACCGCCGTTCAGAAGAGGAGTAAAGAAAGTGAATTAGAACATTCTTATTCTAATTATTAAGCAGAGAAGTTAAAATAATTTATCAATTTAAATTTTTAAAATAAAGTATTATGGTTTTTGTTTAAAATAAACTAAAAAAAAAAGAAATCAGAACAGTTGATTTAATTTAAAGTTTATATGGCCAATATTACAAGCAATAGATAGCTGTGCTCTATAAATATATTCTTATTAAATGCAAACCGCATATATATTTATATAAAGCTATATATATATATATATATATATAATTAAAATATGAGATACATTGGCTAGAAGGCTTAATTGTTGTTGGAGTGGAGCATTTTCTTTTATCCACTATGGCCATATGAGTATTAATATTTAACTGTATACAATTTAAGTGCCTGAGAAGTTGGATTTACACAAGATGAAAATCTACATGAGGCATAACATAAAACTACCTACTGCCAACTTAAATAAATTCAGGATGTGCTATATAAAATTAATCAAGAGTTCTTCAACATCTATAAAAAAAATGCATAATCCATAACAACTTTGTGTAAAGAGGTCTCTGAAAAATAATTATGCTTTAACATATCGATTCATAAAAGATTTTAAAACTGTGTTTTATTTTCTGTTGTATAAATCTGTATTTTTATTTATTATCTCAATCTTATATTTGGGGAAGTGCTATGTCTAATTCAATAGAGAATGGTTCAACATAAGAAAAATCAAGAGATTAGGGGAAAAGGAAAGTTGAGAAGTCTATTTTCTTTTTGTTTTTAATAAAATCTAGGTGATTTATTTTTTATCAAGAGATTTGGTTATCAAACTATGCACATAAAATTAAGTGCTCCAATAGAATACTTTAACGGTAAGTTTTTTTTAAAGCCCCTGAAATAAACAATGCTACAACATCACATGACTTATTTATACATTATAGTATATGTGTTACTAATGGTATTCTTAAGGTATAATGAGTAAATGATTAACACTTTTAAAATAGTATTCTTTATAATTTTCTTTTCTATCATATTATATGTTGTTTTATTATTATACTTTTTCACACTAGATATTGCATACTATATCTGAGGTTGCATTTAAATTTTCATTGAGTTAGCAATCTCAATTTTAATTTTATTATCTTGGATATATAGATGTCTATATTATGGGTGTCTATCATGGGAAGTAAGGGTGATTAGTTTTAAATTGTTTAAGTAAAAAAATGATAGATACTCATCATAGACATAAAAAAACTGTAAGGACATAGGAATATATCCATGTAATTTATGGGCATTTGTAAATATTTTTCTTTATTGAAATTTTTCTTTTCTAAATTGATTGAGAATTTATTTTATGTTTGAATATATCTTATTTTTTTGTAAATAAATATTATGAAGTTTTGTTAATTGACAAGATATCTGTAGTTTTGTTGATCCAGCATTTACATTCCATCCTATAACCAATATTTTACACATGCACACATCCACATTATTGTTTGATAAGCATGTGAGAGAATATTAAATAAAGGTTATTTCTTTCTAATAGATAGGATGTATTATTTTAGTTTTTGATTAATAGTTTGTATAGATACATACCTGTTAAGATAGTCAAATGTGAATTCTTCCTGAGTTCAAATATCTGAGGCAACGTTTTTGAAAAAGGAGTGGTGAACTGTTTTAAATTATATGTAGATTTGATGGGTAATGCTTAGGTTAGTCTATTAAAGATGGATGTAATCATGAGTCAGGTATTTCATTGTGTTATCTCTAGCATCCTACATGAAGACCCTAGGTCTGACAGTAGTTAATGTGATCTTACTCTTTTTCTCTTATATATGTGAATGGACCGGACTGTCATATTTGGCATTATCAACTTTAGGATATGAAAGGTAGGTGTAATAGCACTTTTAGATTTGATGTAGGTTAATTATACATTGTAGTTGAACCAGCTGATTGATGAAGTTGATCTGTGTGTTCAAGTGTATTTTTAGACTGGGACATCCAGGTATATTCAATCGTTACGATATATATATATAAATGCTGTTATATATATATCAATCGTTACGATATATATATATAAATGCTGTTATATCCTGGGTATAATAATTCATCAAGATTGAAACAACAAATACAAGAATACTAAACAATAATAAAATAACTTTAAAATAAATATTTTTTTCTGACATTTCTTACCCAACTTTGTTCTTGTATACATACCATCATAGATATATTTTACAATATCATAAATAATCAATAGCATTTAAATATAGGGTATAAATTATACTGCATGATATCAATAATAATTTTTAAATATACCAAAATATATATATGTATATACTAAGTATTTGTTTTAACAATTCAGATTAGAGATTTAAGTTCTTTTTATCTTATAATAAAAATATTCCCTTTTCATTCAAGTCCTTTTGTATATTCTTTAAGAAAATACTGCTATACAGTCTTTCCTTTGAGCAGATAAAAACATATATATTTCTTTAAAATGATGTTCATACTTAAAGCACAAATTTGACAGGATATGAGCAAATGGAGAATATTAAGTAATAACAGTTTTTGGAAAGTTCCATATTATAAAGTTCACACATAAGTTAAAATCATTTCTTCTTGCTTTAAAGTACAGTAATATATTTCAAAAACAAATAAGCCATTTAGAAAATATTCTAAATGACTAGTCTGATGAATTCAGAATGAATAATTATATGAATTCAATGTTAGCTTGTTTGCACCAGTAGAAATTAAATGAATAAAATCTTTTCTTCAAAGTATTGAATAAGATGATTTTTTATGATTTTTTCTTTCCTTAAAATTATATAGTCATAATTCTAAATCATTGCAATTTCTTCTATTTTTAATACAGTTAATGCTTCTATATAATTCATCATTATTATACTTCTAATTTGTCACACATATAATATCTTTTATTTATATTTCTGAAACAAATTGAAAGTGATTGTCTTTGATAAATCATTCATCAATTATTAATCTTTAGTTTAAAATTATATCAAACATGTAATAAGTACCTCATTAATAAATAAGATTAATGTCAATAAATTAAAATATTGCTTAAAGTGTTGAAAGCAATTATTATAGCCAAAGTTCAAATTAACTAATGTTTTAGAATAATAATAAAATAAATGTGCTTCCTAATGTGTCATCAGTTTCCATTGACTTCCTTAACAAAGTAAAAAGATTTTTAGCATCTTTCCATGATTTAATGCATGATGAGCCAGTCAAACATATATTTTAGAGTAGTAGTGCAATGAATAACTTTTAAATTTTTTTATTCAGACATTTGAAATGATAAAAAAAATCAACTAAAAACCTTTAAAATATAAAAAAATAGAAAATATAACAATTAAACTTTTTGGGTACAGTAATATCTTATTTTCATACCAGTTTTTGTTATATTTTATGAATTATAAAAGTCATGCCATTTTCTTTAGCAATGGATTATATAGTGATTAAATAATATTTGATACACTGCTATCCAAATGGTAGAATGATTACATTTCTAAAACTTAATGTACTTTCTATTAGCAGAATTTGTATAGATTATTACATAATTTATATATTAGATTGTTGTTTGGTTTCTGCTTTTTATAAAATTGTGGTGAAAGATATACTTTTTTTATTTTTGTTTCAATCAAAATAAATATATATCACATAGAAAGTAAACTAATTTTTGAAACAGCCAAGTCCAGAAATATTGCATGATATTTTCCAAAGGATTTATTTGCATGCTTATTTAAACGATTTTTTTATTTTAAATATATCTTGTGAATTGTGAATGTTTTGAGACTTGGTTGTTCCTTGAAAAGATATATGCTATCAGAGTTATATATCTGATAAGTTATAATTTATTTACAGGTATGCTAAAATTGTTAGAATTTTAGGTATCAAGTTTAACTTGTATCTATTTTTTGTTGCATTTATTTATTTGAAATTAGTACAGTAATTATTAGATGCAAGATTGTAGAAAGTTTGTAAAGATGACATTTCTTCTATTGTTTGATATTTGTGTTGACATTTTAATAGACTCATTTATAATAATCATTTATCTTTCACAGTAAATTTAATTTTTTTCTGGAGATTTTTTATATTTAAAATTGTTATTGATTTGTCACTTAATTTTTGTCTCAAGAGTCTAAATATTTTTTTCTAACCAGTTTAGATATTAAAGGTCTATCAACCTTATTTTTTCTATGGTACAGATGAAGTTTTACACAGGTAGATCTGACATTTTGATATACCACAGGTAAGATGAAATAATAGTTAACTTTGTAAATAAATCTTTGCATTCAGCATCATTTGCATTGTTATTTTTTTAAGGATTTTCCTCTTGTTATTGACCTTGCCATTTTCATTTTGTTTGCCCTCAGGTCCACTAGACATACATTTTTACGTATGACTATTACCTACAAAGATATTCATTAGCAAAGTATTTTGCTTTCTCTAAACTTTTGCCAACTTTAATAAGCTTCAGTAATCAATAACTGGTAGATGGTGGTACTTTTTTAAGTCCTTATCCAGGATTATTCTGTACTAATATTCCCAAACTACCTTCCAATATTTATTGATTATTAAAGCTTACACTGATGGCAAAGAATACAAAGAATAAAATAATTGTTAATGAATACTATTATCTGTAAGCTAATGTCATGTAATGTTTTTCTGACCTTGTTATCTATGGATCCTTAAATCAGATTTGGCACAGGATAAGGATATAAATTGGTCTCTTCTTCTCAAACACTACAACCCTAGTAGGTTTCCTTCCTACAGCCCTCAAAATTTTCCTATTTTGTTAATGAATCCTTGCTGTTATTCTCTGAATAATATCTACTGTGTGCTAATCTTTATAAAGTCCAATAAAATTACTATTGAAAAATATTTTTTTGCTTTATTTGATTTTCCAACACATCTAATTTAAGTACCACTTTATTTAATAATCTACATCTAATTCAACTTTCAGTATATTTATGTTAAATATTGACATTCTCTAGTTTACTGAATGGAAAATTTTAATAATAATAGGTGAAAATTCAATGGCAACTACATATTTATTAGTCAAAATGAATAGTGGCTCTCTCTAAAAAAATCATAAGAATTTGAATTGGTTTTAATTTCTATGATTCTTACTATAATAAAGCTAAAATAAACCTACTGTTGGAGCAACCAAATTGAAAATTATCACTATGATATTTTACAAGCCAGATTCTTAAAGAAACATTTTAAATGAACTTACAAATAATGCTCCTTTTTCATATTGGCCATTTATCTATCAGATATTTTTAAGTTCATTTAAAATGATACTTTTGGAATTCGGCTTATGAATGATCATATAAACCTATTCACAATTATAAAGTCCAAAAATGTTACTATCATAATTTGTAAGTCAGATTTCTAAGGAATCATACCAATCTGTCTGTTAGATATTTTCAAGTTCATTTAAAATGATTTTTAAGAATATAGATGGCAAATTATCACAGTAATATTTTTGGATTTTATCGTTATGAATAAAATTCTGGATTGTAAATTATCATACTAACACTTTTGAACTTTATAGTTATGATTGGGTTTATGTGATAATTCACAAGCCAGAATTTTAATAAATTTGAATATTTTAACAATCATTTATATATTTTGTATTTAATTGTTGATATCAAACCATCAATATTTATAGTGATAAATATATGTAACCAATTAAAACATCATATAATTACCATTTCCTATGCTTACTCAAGCTATTACAACAATAGCAAAGTCTCTATATAGTAGTGCCACCCAGTGTAAGCCTTATTAATCAATGGATGCAAGAAGGTGTGCGATTAAAATTCCTTTCTAATGCCTACTAATTTAATATTCCCAGACTAGTTTCTAGTTTATGGCTTTTATCAGGAAACAGTCTCAGATCAGAGAGCACTGCATACAGATCTTAGGATCTAATGCAATCCTCTAGCAGTCATCTTCAACCTATTTAGTTACCAATAAAGCTATAATCTCAAAATGAAAACACAATAATTAACTATAAAGCAATGAGACTAATATGAAAACATAATAATGTTTTTACTCCAATCACATTTGCTTGTATAGTCATATAGATCTGTACCTACATCAGAATCTATATACTTTGGTTTCTTTTATTTTTTTAAAAACCACAATCATCATTGTTCCATGGACAGAATTGCTCTCAGATCCAAGGATCCTCACTGATGAAAGCCACAAGTTAGAAACTAGCTTGAAAATATTGGATGTATAGGCACTAGATATAGGAATTTTATATACAAACTGCCTTGCATCCATTGATTACTAAGATTTGAACTGGATGGCACTATCTACTAGCCCAACCAAATTCTTCTAATCATGTAACTAATCTTAAATTATAGCTCAGTGTAAACTCATCCAGACCAAATTTTTTCATTGCATATATATTTCATGAACAATCAACCATTTAATGATTTTCACTTGAAAAAGTGTGTTATTTTTTTTTAAGTGTGAATCTAAGATTATGAGAATTACATTAAATTTTTCTAGCATGTTAAAGCTAATTTGATTTTACTTTAATTACTAATATATGCATACATGTTAGTTCAGATATACATATGGGAAGTATTTCTTCAAAATTTCTGATTTCTTACTAAATTAAGACCATTTAATATGTTGGTCTGTCTAATTTTGTTCTATAATATCTCTCTTCATGATTTCAATCCACAATGAAGATGGAAGATGTTTTAAGTTACAGGATTTCCAAATATGCTCATTTTTTTCATATTGCCAATCCATCATCAAATTATCTATCTGACTATTGTTGAATAGAAAAAAGAATATATAATTATTTTTAATTAAAAGATAAATAGTATTAAAATCAATCTCAGTGGGTAAGATATGTTGAACCCTTTGCCATTGGTGAGAGACATTAAGTGGTTCATGATGAAGTACAACCATATCAGCAATTAATATATTTTATCCACACTAATTCCATTTACTAGACTGGACTTAATCAATATTATTCATAATAAAATTCAAGTGAATTTGTCACTAAGAAGATCCATGATCTTCAATCATCAGAAAAATACTTTAGCTTTGGCGAATGTCACTGTATAAATATATACTAAACTATACAGAGTCAAAAGTAATAAAATAGTCAATCATAAAAAGTCTATGCCATTGAAACATTGAATGTGGAAACGCATTCATCCTGCAGTGGATTGATAGTGGTTAAAAATGATGAATGATGATGATTATAGATTTTTAGCTCCTGAATTTTTCATCCACTCATTAAATTAAACCATGCAGGGTAATCATCATCGTCATCATTTATGATAGTATTTATCTGTTGTTTATTATATTTTAAGGTCGTCAAACTTAGTGTTCTCTTTAGGAATGATTTGTTTAATTTTAAACTGATCTTTTTATTAATTTTTCTACGTAAAAAATAAAACCCAAATTGTCAAGCATTGGTGGTCAAGAGGTCAGCGACATCTGCTTTACAAGCAGTTGTCCCGGGTTAGCGGGTTCGCTTCCCGGCTGATGCTATGACACATGAGAAAAAAAAATCACAAATTTTGATTCATTAAGAGACTATTCTGCCAAGTCAATCTATTTCCACATATATATGAACCATTATTATATTCGCTCTATAGATAGGTGCATGCACACACACAAACATATGTCTGCATTTCTACTATTACTGTAAAATATGCAACACCTATTATCTTGACGAATACTGTTAAGTCAAACTTTATTATTTCAAATTGCCCTCATTTTTAGATTTGGTTTATTAAAATGCCCTTCGTGATTTGGTCCATTTGGGAGTAGCAGAACCTGGAACTCAAAGATCCTAGATTGCGATCCAACAATGTTACTTCCGGCTTTCGCATTACCTATGACCTTCCAACAATAAATCATTCACTTATTTATTCATTCATTAACACTACTATAGTTTTAAAAGGGTTTGGAAATTATTATTAATTTCTTTAAAATATTATGAATTGACTAGGTTAGGAAAATGATATATAAAAGCATTATGGTTTTATAGTGTGTATATATTTGTATGCTTCATTCTCATATCACCACTTTGCGTCTTTATATCTGTTGACATTTGAGAAGTAATTAATAATGCTTTCATTACTATTTTGAAAAGTTCCACATAAATAAGTAATCTGCACATTTCATCAATAAAGACACCTGCAGTGAATTCTGGAAAATTATAATTTAACCTAATTAACAACAATTTCAAAATACGGCTCAATTAAATACAAACAATTAGATTAGGAAGTCAAGTAAACATTGGACAGATCCTCTCAGATGGCGGGTGACAATTAAAACCAACGATAAACTATTGTAGAGAAATTATTTTTTTTAGATAGTTTAATTAAAAATAATTTCTGGTGAGCAACAAATACTAAATCTCAATTCACGTTTTAATTTCTAATTGAGCATTAAAAGGATTCGCTTTTGAAAGATCATAAATAAATTTGACAGTTCAAATTCAAAACAAACAATTTTCTAGAGTTTAATAAAATGACGAGGACTAAATAACAGTTTAAAATTTAAAGTGTGATTGAAGGGCGTTTGTAATAAAATAAAAAAAAGTAAATTAAAACAAAACTCTAACCGATAAAACCATCTCAACACAATTCATCAATGGAAAATATACTCTGCATGGTTCAGTGCAGAGGTAGCGTAAAGTCGTCACATCGACTCCGATTATGGCAGTACCGGCGTTTGAACTTCTTAGTAATTCCCGAGCAATAAAACCATTTGATTTTTTTATTTGATGGAAAAAATCATACGTACATTAGTTTGATAAATTGAAACTGAAATTAATTGTACTTTAATTTTAAACATGAAGGAATATGTGTGACATAGTAAGCTATCCATCTAATTTATTGATCCGAGAGATTAGTATTTAACTATTCTTACTTCGTTAGCAGATCAAGGATGGAAAACTGTTCAAACCCTTTCGCTCATTATTTTTGCTATCTTTTCCTTCATTACTTCTCCATAAAACTCTTTTAGAAACGTTTTTCAGAGGACTATTCAAAAACTGTTTTAACTTTAATCGTTTTATAACACTTTGGATATTTATAATCTAGAATCAAGAGAAGTCATATCGTAATTATATACATTTAAACAATTAAAGGTGAAGCTAAAATATGAATTACAATGGCTTAGTAGTTTCGAGGAATTTCTATATCTTCACAATGATAGCCAAAGACTTATCTGAGAAAAGATGGAATATGTAAGCAAAAGATATTCAAAAATATGCACATTGTGGATTAAAATGTCCATTTCTTGGAGGGAAAGCATAATTCTTTTTGGTTTATAGCGTGGATGTTATTAGTTATGTGCTAGGCCTCCTTGATCTTACATTTGGTATTATGTCATTCTATACATGTAATAATAACCGAGAAAGATTCAAAAAGTATAGCCAGTAGACTTCTGTTGCTCAAGAAAAATGGAACTATGTTCAAGCTTATCAAAAGCTTTTCTGTATAGATAAGGATGATGAGAAGTTCATGTGGAGAGGGATGCATGAAATTTGCCATAATATAAGGCTTGGCAACCAGTTTGAAAGCAGAAAGATTTGTATATAGTGTTGGGAGACTGATTAAAGTCCAGTCTATCTTTGAAATTATTAATAAATTGGTTGAATGGGAATAAGAAAGCTTAGCAAAATATAGAAAAAAATTCCTAATACTGTAGATAAAATCCTATACCCTCTAACTGGTTTCCAAGCCTTATACTATGGCAAATCTTGTGCATCCCTCTCCATGCAAATCTCTCAACTTCTATACAGAAGAGCTTTTGATGAGCCCTAACATAGTTCAATTTTTTTTGAGTACCGGAAGTCCACTGGTCATACTTCTGAATCTTTCTCAGCTATTATTGCATGTACAGAATGACATGATGCCAAACGTAAAATCAAGGATGCCTGGCATATAGCTAATAATATCCATGCTATGAACCAAAAGGGAACATGCTTTCCTCTCTCCTAGAAATGAACTCTTTAATCCAAAATATATATATTTTTGAATTTCTTTTGTTTATATATTCCACCTTTTCCCAGATAATTTTTTGACTACGATTATGTGGATATAGAAATTCCTTGAAAGTGCTAGCTTCATCTTTAATTGCATGTCAATGCATATAGATATGTTAGTGTTTATTTAAGGGAAGTTTATGTATCTGTTATTATTACATTTGAATATTCTAAATTATATATGTACAGTTTTGGAAAAATTTAAAGTTTGTTCTTTGTTATCATTGGCTTTTCATCCAAAGATACATAGCACGATCTCCAGTATATCAAAGCAAAAACAAACATAATATGGTTTCAATAGTAACAAACCTAAGAGAGTGAAAGGTATTTTGTTTTAGTTTCAGAAATAAGCCTAAAATTAATACAATTTTAGTTCAATTTAAGTTTAAAAAGATAAATTTTTATACATGTGTAAAGAGAATATAATTTTAAACACTAGCATGATGATGCAGAAGAAAAGAAACAAATACACATGAATTCTATCAATTTGCCTTCTAGACCATTTAAGATCTAAATCACAATTTAAATTTCATTCTCAATTAGATTCCATTTTGCTAAAACAACAATCTCCACATAGAAAATCAGCTTTACATTGAATGATTAACTGTCTTAGTGGTATTTATCAATTATTATTATTATTGTATTCTTCATGGGAACATTGATCTTATATCAATACCTTTATAGTGGTTGTAAAATCAAGTTTAACATTTAGGATTGCTTTTCATGGTTATTTGTGGTTTGGTAAAGCATCTGACGAGATTGGGAGGTCCCCGGATCACTTTTGGCTCTTGCAAGTTTGGTGCTCGACTTTCTTATGAACTCCCAAGCAATAAAGTCATTTTTAATATTAAATTATTCAAAATTTAATATTATTTTTTAAACTATGTATTTAATAAAGTAATAATGCACTTTTTTTAACACTTGTAATCCTGGATGAAAATTTGATGTGATCCATAATTTATTTTTACCACGTCTAAAGAACGATAATATAAAAAAGTCATAATAATTATGGTAATAGCTTTAATTAATATGCAAATTTATATTTCCTAAAATTTTAGTATTAAACACATAGAAATGAATTTTTAAAAAAAATTGTATACTTATAAAAAAAAATTATCCTTATGTACAAAACAATTTATTTTCATGTAATTTTTACCTTTTTTAAAAAATAAAATTCTTTCACCAAAAATACATCATTATCCAAAACTTAAGAGAATTTTTTAAAAATTATATGACCCTGCACAATTTTAGCACCCCTGTGAGGGTCACAATCTACAGTTTGTGCATCACTGCAATAGAATATGGCTCTCATACAACTAATCAGTTTTACGATATTGAACTTCGCATTTTATTGCATATTAAATTAGAAAGACATTTATCCAGGTAATATCCAGATGTCACAGCCTTTAATAGTTTTGTTTTAAAGATTCTACAAGACATAAAGTACAATATATTTCAAAAGATCAAAATAAAGTATACTTTCTAGAGTGCAATAAATAATAATGAATGTTTTATATAATGTTTTTAGAAATGTATTATAAACTCTGGTGTTCCCATTCTAAAAACATAATTTGAATCCCAATACAATTTTTCTAGCTTTTCACACAATGCACAACTAAAAAATGGAATAAAAACATTATATTTTATACATGTATGAGTAAAGGTTAAGTAACTGTAAATAGTGAAGTCATTTAATGTTTACATTCTTTTTCAATATTTGTGTTTAATTCACGATCTTTTTATACCAAATCATGAGTAAAAGAGAATTTTAAATAATTTTGCACTACTGGTTTAAAATGCTTCTTTATTATTTATAGATTTAATAACCATGTAATTTACAAGCGCAGTTTTTATTAGTAATTCCTACTCAGATGGTAATCAACCTTTGACATGCGCTGTTTAAACATGTTACTAACTTACTGATATTATAGTGAGTATGTAGGACACTTTCAAACCCAAATATAAGATAGACACATTTTAAAGATAAGAATGGTCATCTTATCTTTGTATCTAAATGCAATTATATAGCCCAATCTAAAACATTTCAGAGTGAGAGCTTTAGATTGGCCTATATAATTGGATTTAGGTAAAAAGATAAGCTGGCCATTCTTATCTTTTAAAAGTCTCTATCTTGTGTTTGGGTTTGAAAATATCCTGCATGGTCACTATATTATCAGTGAATTAGTAACATGATTAAACAGCATATGTTGAAGTCTGATTACCTTCTGATTAAGAATTACTTATAGATTTTTAATATTAAAAAATAGACTATAAGATCTGATATAAATAAAACTATAAACTTATAACTGTGAATCAATTTTTCAAATGTTAAATATCTAATGTTATTTTCTGTATACTTCATAATAAAGCTAGTTATGTAATTAATATATATCTGATAATTTTGTAAATGAGAACATATAAGCATTATCTTCTATCTATCCATAAAATAAATATATGAGTGCTTGTTAGCTATAATGATTATTACATATTCAACTTTTATACATTAACATAAAGTGACATCTGCTTACTATAAATGACATTGAACTCTGTTTTGACTTGAGTTATAGACATTGAAGTTTGACACAGCTAAAGAGAAAAGTTCCTCTAAACTGGCATTGTAAACCTTATGTGATCATAAATACCAATTTAAAATCTGGCTATTATATAATATATTTTGTCTTAATGAAATAACCTGTCATGGAATGTGGTCATTTACTCTATTCAAAATATAATTTGATATTTTAACTTTAAATACAAATTATAAAGTTTTATTTATTGTATATAAGTATGGTATTTACCTGAATTATTGCTCAGATTTTAGATGTTTTTAATGCTAATATTTTTTATATATTTATCCATAAATGATCTGCACTCAATTTAAAGCTCAAGAACTACTGACCAAACTAATTATGTACAGGTGGAGATAAAAAGACAGGTCTTCAAATAGCTCAAGTCCAGGACAAAATCCATTGCAGCAAACTATCAAAAAAAAAAAACATTGGAAATGGCATTATTGATTAGTAGATGCAGGTTTTAATATTTCAAATACTCATTTTACATTTAACTAAAAATAATTAGTGACCCATTTACCAACCACTTTGGGTGATTTTCTAAGACGTTTTCAAATTTTTAATCAACTCAAATTTTTTTAACATGGTTGCATCCTGAAAAAAATGTCCTACCTTAACCTTTGTAATGGCCAGTATTGTATTGGCCAAGTGAGGTAAAAGTGTAAACTTTTAATTGGTCAAGTCACAAAGTCAATTGTCAAAATAAATTCAACTTTTAATATTATATTCACTTTAGATTCATTTGTAAAAAGTATATTAATAATTTGTCAGGTTATGAAAATGAACGAAAGTTTTTTCAAAAACAATTTTCATTTATAATTTAACATATTTGATAATGGTGGCAAATTTAAAACAAATATTACTGACCAATGAAATAGCTTTGATGACATCAGTGATCTGCTGCTCAATTTTACATTGTGTGGATAATTAAATAATTTTGCTAAAGTCTTAACTATTTTTCTAAAAATAATTTTATTTTTAGCATATTTTATCAAAATAATTTATAATATGTCAAAAAATATGTCGAAACATACTTTTTAAAATGATCTAAAACATTTGTTTATTACTTTCCAAATGAAAGAAAAAAAATCTTAGCCGTTTCGTTTTGATGAGTGGTTTTGACAAGCGGCTTTCTTTGAACATGATAGTTACAGCCAATCAAAGTGAAGAATGTCCTGCCTACTTGTTTTTGTTATACATGTTACATCAGTTTTATTGATTTTTTACTTGTAAAATAATTTAAGAGAGGGCAGCATCTTACAGAACTTGTTTTAACGGTTGAAAAAAGTGCAAAATCTTTACTATAGCGTTAAAAATAACGGAATTCAAGCAACTTGAAGCGACTGCAAGTCATCTCGTAAGGATCGGCACATGGGTTAACTGTTGAAAAAAGCGCAAAATCTTTGCCATAGCATTAAAAATAACGAAATTCAAGCAACTTGAAGCAGCTGTGAGTCATCTCGTAAAGATCGGCACAAGGGTTAATAACTATATCATAAAAATGAAAAGTATGTGTCATTGTATCATGTGATATATATACATATGTTAATATAGAACTGATCACAGGACTGATGAAATAAATGCCAATTATATTAATGTGTCTCCTTCTATTCTCAGAATTGTTTGCAGACAAAATAAATCAATTTACATGCTCATTTCCCAATTCTTATAAGGATAACCAAACTGACAAAGGATTTTCATAAAATAAAATGTTGAAACATATACAGATCTTATCAAATGTTAAATAATTATCTATACTGAATAAGGCTTTGTTAATTCTGTTATGCATATAAACATTTGTTCGCATCATAATCGTTTGTCTATTTGAGTATTCTTATAAACACTGGAAAATGTGATTGTAATTCGGATAATAGAGGTCAGTGTATTAATATAATTAGCACTTGAATAGTCTGTTATATATATATATATATATGTGTGTGTGTGTGTTGAAATGAATGTTTTTATAGGTAAAAGATGTTTTATCAAGCACATTTTTGGGAGTAGCATGTTTATTTATATAAAATATATGTATTACAATTTCGATAATTATATGGATGTAAGATATAGAATTGTTATATATATATATTAATTCTAATACTTTCATGGATAAATGATGATTTCATATTATTATTATTTTTGGGATATTCCATGTGGTAAAATAGCTAAATAGTTAACATTTCGGTACAATAACAAGTACCCTTTTCAAAGCATTCTCTTTCTCAAATCATATGAATGTGAGTGCGATTTAAAATCGTTTTTATCTTTTTGTTTCTCCTCATACTTAAATTCTATTGGTTGAGAAGTTTTAAATTTTATTTTGTCCTCCAATAGCTTCTTCCAAATGCTGTTAATCTTCTTTAATTCACACCTTTCGTTTATGCTCTTGGGCCTTTTAAAAATCTTTATAGCTTCTCTTAGCAATCTCTGGTCTTGTTGTTCAATTTTTGCTAAAATATTTGTTTTATCAAAATTGATAACATGATTAGTTAATTTTATGTGAGAATAAATAGCTGATGAATAGAATTTTTCTCTGATTGCCAAAATGTGTTCTTCCTTTCTAATGTTTATTCTACAATTAGTCTGTCCAATGTATGTATGTGAACAGACCCTACATGGATTTCCATATACACTATGACACTCCAAAGAAATTTTGTCTTTAGGAAGTGGAAATATTTCATTATTTTTTTTTTAAAGTAGTGTAAACTGTGTGAATATTATTATTCTTTAAAATGTTACCAATTTTATCAGTTAATCATTTTATATATGACAAAATTGCCTTAATTTCTGATGTATCAAAATCTTTTTTTTCTTTTTATATGTATAAGCCCTATTAATAGCAATATGATTATAATTATATATATAATAAACAAACCACTGGAATAAACTCTGCAATTTTAAAATAGCAATAAATAAATAAATAAATAAAAGCTATTACCAGCGTATAGCATAACTACCACACTGAGTAGCATTTATATATATATATATATGTGTGTGTGTGTGTGTCTAAATTTTTTCTAAAAATGTAAACGTCTTTAAATTCATAACTTCTATGTCTATTTTTATTAATTTTATAGGTTTATAATGAAAAAAGATGCAATATTAAAATATAAACTAAACAAATAATGAAATTGTTCTTAGAACATTAAGAAAATTTAAAACTTGTGTTTATTTTTCTGTAATTGGCATTGTTAACTGCAAACGAAAGCACTGTTTTCCATTATGCATCAAAAGATATCATAGTAACTGTAGTAGCAAACCTAAAAAGCTGAGGATAGATACATATCACTTTTAGAAGTAAGCAAGTCAGTGATATAAACTTTATTAAAATTAGGTTTTAAAAAAAGAAATAAAAAATGGGTTTATAGGATGTTATGGGCATAGACAGAAACATAAGCAGTTAATTGATGTAAATTATTAAGAAAAACTAAATACAAACTGTTGGATTTTATAATTGGAAATTTAAGAATCAAAATTAGAACTCAACTTGGATTAAAAGAAATCAATAGGATCAGTAAAGCAGAATCACAATTAAAATTTTGTCACAATCTACTTCAGATAAAAGTTATCTAATATGAACTGGATCGTGAACCCTGAGGACTTAATGGGGCCATGAGTCAAATTATTTTTTCCCCTTTTGGGTTTTGCTTGAATTCTCAGTCTCAAGGGTAGAGGCAATGGCCATAATTGGTGAGATTGATTGATGATAATTGCCACACCCAGGATTTGGGGATGATCTGGCAAGGTTCTCATGGTCCTCCCTGATTTGGTTGGTGTTCCAAACATGATGAACCAATGTTACACCCAGATAAATTGCAACCCACTTATGGTGGGCCCTGCAGCAGTTTAACCTTGTCCAAGAAGTGGGTATGGGTTCTCGCTAAACTGAGTTCTGGCTGACGAATCATAGATGGGGTCTGGGAGCTGCCTGTGGACATGCCAGATGGGTTGAGAGTCGATTGTCTTGCATAGACATTGCCTCGAATGGACATGGCATCCCCTTGATTGACTGACATTTGATTGGTGATAATTCATGCCCCTTTTTTGGTGTTTTTTTTCTAGATGTTTGTACTCCGAAAGTATTTTTCTTTTTCAGATACCTGTAATACCTAATCTATTGGACAAGGCTGTTGTATTGCTTTGAGCAACCATCCAGTTGTAGAATGTAAATGTGTCATTGTAGCCTCTATGGTCCACTGCTGCTAGTGACAGAATATGGTCCCTGCACAGGTGGATCATACTTTAGTGACTTAATAAAGTTGCTTTGAAACATAGTCATAAATTTAAAAATATCAATGTATTGTAATTGACTTAAATGTGAATAAATTTGATTTTTTTTTTTAAAAAAAATGAATATTTTTTTCTGCAAGCATATAGCTGAAGGGAGCTTGAAAGTCTGTGTTCAAATCATTTACGAATTACATCTAAAACTCCAATTATATAAATTATACTTGTGTTCAATCAAATAATACAGATCTTATGAATATGTTGTAGATAAAAAAGTTCAACATTTATGTTTGGTTTCTATGGCTATTCATTACATTAATATTGCTTCACATTCTGCAATAACAGATTGAATATTTAATGGTTTTAAGCCAAAAATTTTTGTTTAATTGTTCTCATAAAAAATGATCATCAGCATTAAATCTGAAAAACATAAAGAATACTCAACACTTCCTTTTTAATTAACTCAGAAAGTTTGAAAAAAATATCCAGATCAACTCCATACTTGAATAACTGAAGGATATTCAAGACTGTATCATATAAAAAAAAATTATTGGAGTATATTACTATATCTTCAGAATTGTAAATGAAAAAGTAAGACTTAACTAAATTTATAAAAAAAAGCGAAAAGATGCATAAAATAAATGAATTGTAATCGATATCTTAAAAGAGGTAGAAAAAATAGAAAAATTAGTTAGCAAAGATATATACCAAATATCTAATTGGAAAATATGTACCAGATAAATGAAAAATTCAGTGGTAAAATTGAAAGTTAAGAAAGGTGACAAGAAAGTTAATAGAAATCACACATATATCAGCAACCTTCTGCCTGTTCCGTACAAAATCTTTATCAAGATAATTAAAACTCAACTTTGGTAAACATTGGTTTTAACTAAATAAAGTAATAATCTGGACTTCAATGTGGTTTTAACACTGTGGATTATATGTAAATATTGAGAAAAGTTAGAGAAATGACTTATGAATATGAGTTTCCATTATTGTATTGATTTGTAGATTATAAAAAATATTTTGATTCTACAAGCATTTATATAATAATTAAAACATTGAATCATCAAAATATACAGGGTATTGTCACCAACTAAAAAATAGTAATCAAAATGCATTACATGGTAATACTAAGAAGATTAACATTGTGAAGAATGTATTACAGAGTGATTCATACTTCCAAAAGTTTTTACAACCATTTTACAAAAAGTAATTTCAGTTTAAAATGGGAGGCTAAAGAAGTAAAGTAAATGGAGGTTATTTAAGTCAGTTATATTGTGAGTAGACAATGTGGTTGTTTTTACAAATAATATTTCAGACTTCCAGGAAATATTGCAAGTTATCAGATGAAAATAAAATAGAACTAAAGATAAATGCCATAAAGATTAAAGCAATGTTCCATAGATTTTCTCAGAAGAAGAAAATAAATATTGATAATGATGAATTTAGAAGCAATTAACAACTATATAAAATTAATTATAGAATATTAAAGTTGGATTTTTGGTAGAAATAATTTTATATAATATGGAAATATAACTATGTTTTTAAAAGATTTTTTAATATATGTATTTTACTAGCATTGTCTTTTTATATTTTATTTTTTGTTGTCGTCAAGATGCATTATATATTAAATTTATATCATGATTTGGATCATCCTAATCTTTTGGTCCAGTATAATTTTTATACAAAAACTTAAAGAAAATAATTGATAATATGTTACACATTTCATAAACATTTCTCTATTTTAGTTTAACATTTTTTATATTTCATGAACACACAGTTAGTATGAAGTTATTAAATTAATGAAGAATATTAAAGAATTTCAATATATTAATGCAATAGTAATCATTCATATTCTTAGAACAATGTGAATTATAGCAATCCTTCCTCATATTTTATAATAAAAAATCCCTTGCAGTTGAAAATTATAAGTAATGGATTATATGCCTTTTTTATATAAGAAATTTCTATAATTTTGTTTTCATACTCTGCCATTCTAAATATTAATGTAAAAAGTATTAAAACAGAATTTAAATATTCAAGCGTTGTTAGCCGAGAGGTCATTGCACCCGCCTTGGAAGCAAGTAGTTGGTTGCAGACGGGTGTGAGTTCGCGTCCCGGCCGATGCTATGACATATGAAAAAAAATATATATATTAAATTTAGAAAGATTTATTATACCTAGTATAGTTTCAATGCTGTTGAATCATATTCATGGTTAGTCTGCTGAGAATATTAATTTTTTGCAGATTTGAGTGCTATTTGATTTTTATTCATTACATATTTATTTTGTGTAATGTTTCTTCGCACATAATTTTGACAACACTCAGATCACAATTATGGCCATGCTGTCTTTCATAATCATGAGCAAAATATGAGAATATAAAATTTGTATTAGTTGTTCAATAATGTATTAGATCTATTCTTTGTAGGCAAGATAATATCAGAAAACAATTCTGAATGCCACTCAGATATATACCATTATGATTTTAGAATCCTTCTCTGCATTAGGCCTAATAATATTTCTTGATAATCAACAATGGATACACATTTTATGATAAATGTCATATAAATGAATGGATGTGTTGCTTATAGTTTATGTTCCTTTAAATTCCTTCACAGAAATGTCAAAAGCAAAATATGGCAATCTAAATTCTTTATTAGTTGTTTAACAATATATAATATTGGTTCTTTCATAGGAGAAGTAGACCACATTTACATTATAAAAACTATTCATAAACAAATTGTAATGAAATACAATTTTTTTTGGTTTTTTTTTCAATAAAATTTTATTATTCAAAGACATGAGATACAAGTAACCTATCTGTGAGCAAGAACACTCTGATTTAATGATTCAAAAACATCAGGATATATACATTAACATATCAAATTAAATATGAATTTCTATTGGGAAAATTCAGCCTTGGGTCAACAATACAAAAACACTATTTTGATACTATTAATATAGGGATGTTTCCACATCAGGGGAAAATGTTTTTAAGTTAACTTATTTTGGTCCTTTCAATGTCTATCAATTCCCATGTGATCCTGAACATTATTTGAGAAGCTATACCATTGTCTCTTTCTTTAATTGTTTTGACTTTCCTGATTAATATTATTAGGGGATCCATGCAACTAGAATCAAATAGGAATGTACATTATGTCAGCCAAAACACTAAACAGTAAGAATGTAACACTCCTTATTTCCGCAAAATTGCCTGATTTGTTGCTTTGAATCAATGTCATCATCAATGTGTTTTTCTTTTTATAGATGGAAAAAATTAAGGTTCTATAGGTTTCCAATTTAACACAGCTGTCAAAAATGTGTTCAGTAGTCTCTTCCTCCCTTCTACACAAAACACATTTGTCATCAATAGATGTATATCCTCTATTTTTTGGGGAAGTGCATTAAGATTGATTTTTATCAAAAAATCGAAATTCTTCAGCTCCAAGCACCACCTTTTCATTTGCAGATATGGCAGAAAGCAATGCAATGAAGAGCTATAGTTAGTTTCCATGTTACAGTATATGAAAAAGAAAAGATTCTATTAGAAGAAATTAAAAGACAGCATTTAATAAACAAAATAATGAATCATAATGTTCTATATACATATATGGATGTATTTGGAATTCACACATTGTTTTGTATAGTTAAATCAAAACTCATATTGAGTATATTATTATTACTACTATTACTACTACTTCTGCTACTACTACTATTACTACTAATACTATGACTACTACTAGTAGTAGAACTACTACAACTACTACTAGTACTACTACTACTACTACTATTAGTACTACTACAATTACTATTAGTATTACTATTACTTCTACTATTTTAAAAATATATTTTATTGGCAATTTATATATGGTTACATTTATATTTTAACAGGAAAATTTGAAATAAGCAAGAAAAGGAATTGTACAAATTATAAGAAAAATACAAGATAAGTAACAAGAAAAAAATTAGGTCATAAGGAATTGATTATATTTATATATAGAGAGAGATGGTTACATTATTATTATTATTTCTCTGTTGAGATTGTATAAATGAAATTAAACTACAAAAAAACCCTATTAATCTATAGGTCACAGTGGAGAAGGTAGTGTAATTAGACTTCACATATCTACAAATATGTTTGCAGATGCTAAGGCCTGATCTCTGATTTTAATTTTCCTTAATTTGATAATAAAGAGTGATCTGAGTTTCCTAGATGTAGAGTTAAAACAAAAATGACATTTGAGGAACCAAAGGATAAAAAAAAGGAAAGTGATTATTCTGATAGAGGGAAACAGACTTCTTTGGATGCTGTTGATGAGCATCTGAAGAGAGGTAGTTTAAAATTTTGTAATAGAGGCTAATAGTGTCCTCTATGATTGAAGTGTGATAAAATGAAATAAAAAGTGTTCTATGGATTCTTTTTCTCTATGACAAAGTTGGCAATCAGCATCAATGTTAGCAAATGACATTTTGTGAGATGAAAAACTATTAGTTGGAAGGACTTTAATATTGATTTTTACAAGAAAATCCAAGATATTTAGGCTCTAAATACCAGAATTTAAATTTCTGAATAATTTTCTTGTTAGTACATGTAATTAAACTCTTCAGTGTGTGGGTAGCCTTTACTGTACTGTCATATTTATATGCCTCCCAGTGTGTAATTTTCCCAGTGGGAATATTTCAGTTTGACTTGAAGTTAATTATATATGTTTTAATGAGGTAATTTAAAAATTTGTTTTTACAGGGAGGAGATGTATCTGTAGATACTTCAGGCAATAATTTCTCTATAATAGGGGAAAGTTCTATTAATCTTACTATTGGATTGTATGTTCTTTGTAGGTGATATATGGATATAGAGTGCAGTGATAGTTCACTGTTGCTAATAGGCATTTGCATTGATTTGATGCTCATAGCCACTGCCTTTCTACCCCATATGAGTTTTGTACATAATGAGTTTATTTTCCTTTTGAAACAGTTTGTATATTTTATCATAGGCATGTAGTATGTGGTTTTGGAGAAGATAAGTATGTTTAAGAGCATAATTTTTGCATGTAGTGAAAGGTAGGATTTAGAGAGTGAATTTGTAGTTTCTTCAATGGATAAGATCAATACATTTTTAATTGTGGTTTTCATGGAATTTTCTGATTTGTGTATGGGAAAACCAAGAAAAGTTTGGGGTGGGGCAGTAAATATAGAAGGAATGGAGTTTCCAGTTATGATGTTCCATGTAGCAGATTTGTTCAGGTTAAAATTGAGTTTGTATTGGTCAGTGTATTTATTTATCATTGTGAATTTTTTTAAGGGAGAAATATGACTATGTCATTCATGTAACTAATGAGAGTAATGCATTGTTAATTGTAGGAATATATATACCAGGCTGGTTTTTTTTTCAATATCACTTAGTAAGGGGTTAATGTAGGTAATAAAAAGTAAGACTCTTCATGGGGAGCCTTGGGGATTAAATTATAGGGAGGAATATGTATTTCTCTGTTATAAGAAATATGTATTTCTCTATTATAAGGAGATTAATAAGAATATAAAGTAAAGTGAAGGGTATATTATAAAATTTAAGGGTATGAATTAGGGTTTCTACTGCAATAGAGTCAAAGGCTGCAGCAATGTCTGGCTGAACTGCTATAGGTCTGGTTTTACTAGAATGTCAATATAGTCTATGATGACTTTGAAAAGATAAAATGCAGAAGAGTTATATCATCCTTTTATGGTGAATTGAAAGGGCAGATATAGAGGGTATGATTAGAGCTTATATTTTGTCTTTGATAATTGATTCAATGGTTTTGATGAGGATAGAGATTATTGATATTGGCCACAAATTACTAAGAGGTGAGGATATGTATTTTTTAGGAAAGATATTAAAGAGACTGGGTTAGAGCTATTCAACATGATGTATTTCTTCTGATAGATAATTTAGAAGGTTATATATTATAGGTATTGTGAAATAACTAAGATGAGTAAAATGAATTTTGATATTGCATGTGGACCAGGGTATATACTGACTGTTAGGAAAAGAAGTTATTTTCAGAATAATGATATGATTAGTTATACCATGGTTATGGTTGCTAGGTCCAAATGGGTTTGTGGAAATGTTAGGGTATGTAGAGTTTAAAATTTACTTTTAAAATGGTAGAAGATCAGATAGCGCACGTTTTGTACAGAAAAGAATTGTTCATTTTGGATAAAAGATGGAGTGTTTTTATTTTTATAAACACTCCTACTAATTACTACTACTACTACTACTAATACTACTACTACTACTACTACTATTATTATTATTATTATTATTATTATTATTATTATTATTACTTCTACAACTCCTACTGCTACTACTACTGTTACTTCTATTATCACTACCACTATTATTACTACTACCACTATTAGTAGTAGTAGTAGTATTGAATATTTGTAACTCCCTTCTCCAGATTAGAATGACCATACTCATTTGAAATTGTATAATGATGACAATGACTTGCTAATTGTGCAAGATTATTTCTATTAAATATATATAAAAGTGATAATTCTTCATCTTACTGCTAGTGAATTGTAATTTTTTAATATTCCTGAATTTAATTTCTTTTAGCAATTTGATTACTAAAATTAATCATAAACTTACACATAAATTTAAAGTAGAAGTAGTTTAATGATAATTTAAAAAAAAAAATGTGAAAATTAGATTAAAAAAATATAAATGAACAAGGCAGAGAAGTTGGACATTCATGCAATGGTGGCTGTTTCATAAGCACTGCAGTGTTGCAGCACCCCCAGAGAAAAAATACAAAAATTAATTATTAAATTTGTATAACAATCATTTAATATTTTGTATAATTACTGTGTAAATACAACTAATTAAACCATTTTTAAAAATAATTATTTTAAGCTATGCTTGAGATTTTATTCAAAGACACTGCTATTTATGGCAGCACCAGAAATGTCATATTCAGTGGATTTCACCATGTTCTGCTGAGATTTGTTCACCTTTATCAGTGAATAACTAGCCCCATTGGAACTGCTCACTTCTACAGCAACAATACTTATTTAAGTGTTGTATGTTTATCTATTCTGCTTCTTTTCAGAGTGAATACATTTTTATTGTTTTCATGTAGGATTAGCAATAAAATATTGTTTTTTTCCTTGTAATTAACATTTCTAAATTAGCATATAAATATTTATTTCAGAAAAATATAACAAAATAATAAAAGAAATATTATTTTAAATATTTATCACTGTGAGTGTTAGTGTTGAATATATATATATTCCCAGTTGTCATTACATGAAAAAATCGAAATAAAAAGTAAAGGTCAATCTACTCCGATATTAGAAGTTATAGTTCTGAGAAAATTGCTGGGGCAATTGAAACTGTCATAGTGGGGAGTAAAGAAAGCATTGTAAAACAGTAATAAAGAACATAGATGATTCAATATTACATTGTCAAACAACAGTTAGTAAAAACAAAAAATACATTGCATCTTTGAACATTGATTTGTATAGAAAAATAATATGAAATTAAAAGTTCTCTGTTTTGATTTCTGAGCTTACTTTATAGTGGTGATACTATAACAAAGCGCTCCTGCTTAAAAATTTCATTGGCCGCCATTGATAAAAAACATTTTTAATATTCCTACACATTTTTAAATCTAGTATTATGGTAATTCAAAGCATCTTTTGTGATAAATATTTTACAATATTTTCATTATTCACAAGTTATGATTATTATGTTGTTGTTTTTTTTAAATTCTTAATTAGATTTGAACTGGGGCAAGATATTTTGTTTTGTTTATAAATGATAAACCCACATGTTTTCCTGAAGGTTTGTGATGATGGTATTTTAATTGTGTTTATATATTGGACTATTTCCACCATCTAATATAAGTATTAAATGTCTTTAGAAAAATTTAACTTTATTTAAATATTCCAAATACCTTTAACTGTTAGTAATAACAAACAGGTTACTATATGCACAATGTTTGCGAAGGTATTATTCTTCCCTCTTGACCAGTGACTATACTAACATAGGAATCAAATCTGGACCATTAGATTCTTGAATATTCAATTTTAAGGTAAAACTCTAAAGAACTGAGCCATCCAGTTGATTAAATTATTAACTCAATATTCAAGAATGTAAAAGTTCAGGTTCGATTCCCGTGCTAGTACTGTCTCTGGTTAGGCCAGCAATACCAGAAGAAAAGGGAATAATAATACATCTTGAAACATTTTGCATATACTAACCTATGTCTTAGTTGGTTAGAGCTTTGCCTTAAAATTCAATATTCAAGAATCGAAGGATCCAGGCTCGAATCCCATGCTGGTACTGTCTGGTCAGGCCAGCAACGCCTAAAGGAGAGGGGAGAATAATACCTCTCGAATGTTATGAATATAGTAACCTGTGTGCTATTACTCACAGTTGAATGTATTTGGCATATTAAATAAAGTTAAATTTTTTAAGACATTCAATACTTATTATATTAGATGGTAGAAATAAACCAAAATATAAATACAAATAAACCGACATATTGCTTTCATCACTTTATATTTTAACTATTTACTGCTTAATTTTTGATTAAAACATGGTTGAGATTGTCTGACTTACTTCTGAAACATATTAAGAAGCTTTTAAGAAATTGTCTTTATTGACGGATTATTGCTATTTGTGTTTAATTGGTGATTAGGTGCGCTTTTTTGACATCATAAATGGTAATATTATTTTAAGGTCTAAAAAAATAACTGATTTTTTTTTTTGCTTGACATTTAAAGATTTTTTTTTCTTTTTCTGTTGTTGATTACCTTTAATTGGACTCATTTACAGAAAAGAAAAATCTTTTTCTTTTATTTTTACGGGTGAAAAGTTAGTTGTTTTTTTTTTAAAAAAAAAAGATGTCTTTATTAATGGAGATATGGCGTGTCTGGATGAAAGGTTGAATTTTTGAAAACTTTTATTTAATCTGACTAAAATCCTTCACCGCGCATACAAGCTATTTGATTGATAGTTATTAATCGAGGTCTTCAAATCTTAGATATATAGACAGTTTTATGTATGTAGAACTGTCCATTTTGTAAAAAAAAAAAAGGAAAATAAAACACTAAGTCTAATAAAAGCTTAACTCTTTCTGTTACATATATCAATGAAATATATATATAGTAGTAGTAGTTAAATATTCCACTTCAGAATAAATATCTCTAATTATTTTCAAAAAGAAACTAGTGGTAAAGTATTTATTATTCACCAGAATTTTGGACTGTCGGCTAGATCTTGTAATAGCAAATCCGTATTTGTTTTATTCTCTAGCCAAGGGTAGCTAATTATCTATTTGCAGTCGATGCTGAAAGACTAACTCGGTATCTGAAAATAGATGCTAAACCTGTTAGTAACTTGAAAAAAATAGTCCAAATTTTACTAGCCATGATTAAATCCAAGATAATGAATGTGGCAGACAAGTATACTAACCATTATATCATGATGTATTGTTTTATATATATATATAATCATTAAAATTACTCAACACTTAAACAATTCCAATATCAATAACAATCTCAATCTCAACCTGTTGTCAAGGTAACCTTTTAACAATAAAGATGGATTAAAGGAGGGATTTCACCTTTATTGTTAAAAGGAGATTGTCTTGCCAATAGGTTGCGATTGTTACTGAGATTGTCTAAGTGTTGACTGATTTAATGTTTACTTATTAATCCACTTAACCAAAAGTTTATTACACTTATTATATATATAAATAATTACAATACTGAATATAGATAATACTCAAGATTATTCACATGGAGTTCCTGTTGCTATAAATACTCGACCTGCTCTCTAGTCTCAACATTTAATAATTTATGCACTAAACAAACTTCCATGCAACCTTTTATTATTGCACCCATAGTAGCTCTGAGTATGACATCTTTAATATTTTATATATGTTTAGCATTGAAAGTATTTATTTTTACATATTTATTATTTGAATCTTTATTGCAAAGTTTAAAATGAGTGGAAATAGCTTTGTTTTGTAAGTTTAAAAATGCCTATTGTTGTAATTTAATTTGTCACATATACCTTGAATTATTTATTACACTTCCCTATCTAAAGTTGTTCATTATAATTCTCTTTATAACAACCTAGCACACTGTAAAAGGTGTTTACATGGATATTGATCAACTATTTATAAAAATAGTTACTTCAAGAGCTTTTGTTAATTAAGTATTATTTATTTATTGCCTGAAGAAAGAGTAGTTTTTTTTTCTTCATATGTCATAGGATTGGCCAGGATGTGAACCCACATCTGTCTGCAATCAACTACTTGCTTGCAAGGTGGGTGCGATGACCTCTCAGCTAACAACGCTTGACAGGAAGAGTGGTTTTCTCTGATAATTACATGTACATATATATTCTTTTAGAAAGTGCAGTCATTTTTATTATGAATATTTTTTTATAATCAGTATTGGGTAACTATTTATAAATAAGTAAGAGCTTTCTAACTCTAAAGAAAAGCAAGCAATAATAAAAAGACAGGACAAACAATTAAATTAGAATTATATGGTGACAATACAAATCAATTTATGAATCATAAATATATTGAAATACTTCATGTGCTAGTTCTTTTTATATACCTGACTACTCTATGAACTTAAAACTTCAGTTTTCCAAATATTGCAAGATGTTTCATTAAGGTAATTTTCCAATCTATTCTTTTTTCTGATATATTTTAATAAACATAATCAGTATTGCACTTCTATAAAAGATTTTTAAGACATTCTTTAAAAGAAAATAAGATTTGCCTCTCCCATAAAAACTACTCTCCTACTCAAATTAACAATTTTTTTAGGAAATACATTATCATTCTTTCATTTTATATGCTCAAATCAATAAATATAAACAAATCACTTTTGGTATAATATAACTGAAAATAGCTACTAAATCTTATGAAAAAGTTTGGTATTTAAAACATCATGGTTAGTAACATCTGAAGAAAAATGGAGAACAATTGCAATTGAAATGTTATGTAATCTACAAATCTGTGTTGCATATTTGAGTCATTATGACAGTTGTTTGTATTGGGAAAGATGGTGAAAGTAACCCTACATATTAAAGTTCTCATAAATGTTAATACCAAAATCATTATTTTTTTTTCATGCGTCAAAGCATCAGCTGGGAAGCGAACCCACAAACCCAGGACAACTGCTTGTAAGGCTGCTGTGCTAACCACTCACCACCAATGCTTGACAAAATCATTATTTAGTAGCTATTAAAAGATCTCTTTCACCAAACATTAGATCTTAAGTATAATAATAAATTCAGACAACAGAAATTGATGAGAATGAAATTAATTATAATTTAAATATTCTCAATAAAGATGTAAATTTTTGCCATAGGAAATAAAGTAGTAATGAAATTATATTATTAGCATGAAATATTAGAAATGCAATTAATTTCACACTTATCTACTATAATTGTCAAATATGTAATACAATTTATTTGTCCATAATATTGTCACAAATACATAAATAAATAATCATTCAAAATATGATTAAAATTAATAACTATATTATAACATTTATCGAACCAGCTTTCTCCCCATTGACATATTTTTATACTGAAATAAACAACGATTAATAACTATTTTATAATATTTATTGAACTGGCTTTGGATCTCCATTGTGACCTTCTCAAGATCTCAATGGAGATAAAAGCCAATTAAATAAATATATTATATAGTTATTAATAGTTGTTTATTTCAGTCTTAATTTGATTATTTATTAATTTCACTCTTGTAAATTATTGATTTCTGAATTTGTTGTTATAAATAATATGGAATGGTTAGCAAAAGAAATCTCCTTTTGTGGCTAATAAGTAATAATTTAATGTTATGAGGTTTTATTTTTTATAGAATGTAATATTTTCAATTTAATAAATATGTGATTTTACCGTAATATATTTTTAAAAAGTCATATCTAACAAGTTGAAGAATGTATCAATTGGTTTTATAATCATGGAATCATATTTTTAGAGTTTTACAGCATATTTCTTTAACAATTTTTTTTTTTTATATATTTACGATTACATGATACAAATTGCATTATATAAATTAAAACAGTATATTTGATTCTGCCTTGCACCCCAATATTCAAATCTATATTTCTATTTATAAACCTACCAAAATCTTTTTTTATATTGATTCATAGTCTCGTACTGATAAATGCTCAAACCAGTAGTTGCTGGGGGTACTTTTACTATCACTAGCTGTTAAAGATTTTGAATGTATTATATATCTGAGTGTGTGATTGGTAATTGCTAATTGTAATCATATGTATAGTATTTTAGTAGATCCTAATATTTTCAGGAGTTTAAATTTACACTCTTGAATAATGTCACTCATTTCTAATTCTAATATTGTATCCCATTATGAGATTGTATATGGTAGAACTGAACTCCTAGGTTACTTGAAAAATTTCTAGTTATGTGATTATCTAATGATTGATATATTTCTCTCTGTGCAATAATATGGATGACTTGATTATTAATTTGTTTTAATGCTTATATCTGGTTTGGTGAGGAAACTGTGAAATAAATTATTTAATAATTAATTAGATAAGATTCTTTATTTCAAAAATTAATATTATCTAATCATCAGAATTAATATTAAACCTGAATTTTTTAAAATATTGCCTCTTATACAAGATCATATAGATATATAATTTATTTTCAAAGAATATAAACATACAATTAAACAAAAATATATTATTGTATAAAAGAGAGTGTGCAGAAAGAGAATATTTCTGCTTTATGGACTACATTGGCAATTTATTTATATTTAAATATTAGAGTTAAAGTAAAAGGATTGCTCCAAATAACAGAAAAATAATATAATCCCATATTTTATGAATATTATGAATAATTTATTACTGTCAAAAAAGATAATTTTGGGCAACAATTATTTTATTAGCATTAATAAAAATCAAATGCAATAATTGTATTCTTTGCTGCCAAATTACTAATAAAGAAAATGGTTAATTGATAATATAAATAAAATAATTTAAAGGTTTTGATCAAATAAAACTTATTTTACTTGCATAATTTTTGGTTTGAAATATTTTTTTATTTAATAAAAAAAAATGAAGCCCCCTATATATTACATATATACGTGCAGGTATGAAAAAGCCTGTTCTGTAGAAAAAATTCATATTTCAAAATATAGTGCCTTAAGGTCTTCCCATCCCTTGTATATATATGTAAATGGACTATGTTCTGTACATGTGGAGTCAGAGTGACTTGTGGTCAACATGGGTAGGATGAGAAGTTTGGTACTAAAGTAGACTTTGAGCATTCCATCATCAGATTTTCAATGAAACGGATGGCTGAAGAGTTGTGGGGTGAAGTAGTTTGAAGTCTGTCCATTAAAGTATGAAGATTGGCTATCTTAATATAAGCTAAGCTTTGATTGAATATATGTGTAGAGATGATAATCTGGACCAACTGATTAGTGCTGTTTTAGCACAAAATATGTATATTGGTGATTGTTTGTCTGTTTGACATGTGTGAGATCAGGTATATCAGTGGTATGAGATAGCATGGATGGTTGAGGGTCATGCGAAAGTCTGAGTTCAACCCCCCTATATATTACATATACATGTGCATATATGAAAAAGCCTGTTCTGTAAAAAAATTCATATTTCAAAAAAGAAAATATGAAATATGAATAAAAATAGCATAATATATTTTAATTTAAAAGAGGAAAAATGGAGATTAGTGTATTTAAGGTAGGGTTATGAAAGATTATCACAAACAAGACAAAAAATATTAAAGATGGATTTTAAATAATAGGAATGATTGGGTTGTTTTTGATTATTGTTCTGTGATAGTTTGGAAAGAAATTAAACATTGAGAATTCTTAAGTCAGGAAATAATCTGAAGAAATCTATACTGCTGTGGTCAACCAAGTTCACATCTGTGAAGGTTATAAAAAATATCCAGTTAAATAAAACTGAATATGATGAAAAAAGCAACATAGCTGCAGAGATAAATTACTGATTGTAAAAACTGTAATAAGACCTTCAGAACTTGAAGAAATAAAGTTTATATTTTCATAAAACATAGTTTGTATTATTAATAATTGACTTACCCTAATATAAATGATTAGACTGCTGTTTGTATAGCAATGTAAAATTGTTGAATGTATCTAAAAACTATGAGATAGTAGTTAAAATCTTTTTTTTTTCAAAGAGATATATTGACCCAAGTCAAATATAGCCAAATCTCTTCTTGAAGAAAGGAATAGATAGAAGTTCCAGGAGTGCACTATCTGAGCAGATAAAGTATTATTTTTCATTCACCACAGCTCTGCCACATTGATAAGATTTAGTAATTAATATCTTCCAGATAACAGTGCTTAATAAATCACTATCCAGTTTTTTTCCATTCAATATCCCCAAACTAGTTTTTAGTTTATGGCCTTCATTAATGAGGAGCTTTGGATCTTGAAACAATGCACTGTATTTTTAAAATGTAATGCACATTCCTTCTAATAGCTATCATTTACTTCTGTTTTACTATTAAGCTATCAATCCTAATTAAAAAACAAAAGTGTGTTTTCAGTCTAAATCAACTTATCTGTATAGTCATATAGATCTGAAATTAGTTTGGTATCCAAATATAGAGTTCTTAGTTTTTTTAACTTAACAGATAAAATGTATGCTGAACTTTATAAGGAAGACTAAAAAAGCAACATTTGCAAAAGCATTACTGACAAAGGTGTATTCAACAAGCATATTAATTTCAGGATAAATATATAAAAATATATATTATGTAATATGAAAAACATCTTTAATCTTTTGCATAATATTTTTGATAATTTCAAGATACTAATATCTTCAGTATTTTTGATAAATTTGTAATTTTTTTCCCCAAAATGTTTTATTGTAAAAAACCTTATATTTTGAATGATTTGTGGGCAATCAGTCCAAAAAAGGAAACTTATGATAAGAATATTTTTCACATGTTGTCAATTTAAATTTGCTTACACTTTAAAAGGGAAAATCTTGCAAAGGAATTCAGCCATTTGGAGAATTAATATTTGGTAATCATTCAGAAGAATATTGATTTGTAAGACTAAATATACAAATAATTCACATTAATTTTGGTGTGAATTTAATACATGCTGATTATTCTACATAGGTATTAACCATGAATATTTATCATTCACGTACACATCCAATAGGTAGAATTTTTATCTGTAAATATTGCATATTTGTATGAAATATTATTTATATTTATGATTATTTTTTATGGAATGAAGAAGTGTTAAACATAGATGTATACTTCCACCAATATTTTTTTCCATTTGTATGACTGGTTTTTGAAATTATTTATAGATAGGTTAAAGATGAAAATATGATACTGATTTGATGATGGAATTTTTAATTTCAATCAATTATAAGCAGAACAAGATCTTTATCTTCTTAAATTCTGAATTTACAATGTGTTGATGATTGGACTACAAAAAGGATTTATAGACTGTATTTAAGATTTTGAATATAACATATAAAAACATCGATTTATAAGTTAATATTAAAAAAACTCTAGCTCTTTATTAACCAGTATTGGAAGAAAAATCCTCTGAAACTTTTAACTTGGATGGTTTTTAACTTGAAAATCTAAGTCAATTTAAATATTTTTGATCATTTTATAAGTAGAAAGGTGGATTTAGATGTTGAAATCCAATATAGACTCCAATGATCTGCATCTGTTTTAACAAATTAAAAGGTAGAGTATTTCATCACAGGGAAATAATTATTGTACTATTTTACCTAATTTATTGTATGATTCAGAAATATTATCAAAATAATTACTTCCTTTATTTTGCTGTAATATCTTATATAAATGCAATTTATCTACTCTACTTTGAACACTTTAAAAAAAAACTTTTTACTTTTTATTATACATATATGCATATACAATCTTACATTTCGACTATCCTGTAGTCTTCTTCAGAGCCACTTTTATATTAATGGGTTTTTTTTAAAAATTTTGTACAATAAAAGGTTTTTTTTTTGCTAAAAAGTATTCAATGTAGAATAGATAAATTGCATTTATTATATAATTCTTTGAACACCCTATCAATGCAATATAAAAATATTAGAAAAGTTTTATTTAAGGATACACTGTAAAATTTTAAAAATACAATGACATGATCACAAAAACAATTAATGACTTCTTCGACTTGCAGAATGTGATATTATAAAGTCCACTATTGCAAAATCACAACTTTGGTGGATTGATTTGTAAAATGATTGAACAATGCAAGATTTTCTAAAAAGTGTTTCATAGTAAACTGAGCATAGTTTTTGTAGGATAGATCCTGTTTACTTTATAACGGTTATCAGTTGTTCAATATTTTTTGGCAATCCCGAATAATAGTTTGATTGAATTGCCAACTTTTTATATGATCAATTTTATCTCTATATTTAAAAAATTTGAATTGTTTGGAAATATACATTGTAAACAAAAATTATTCAAAAATATATTTTAACATTGAAATTATATATTTAAAAAAATCATAAAGTGAAGTAAAGAACAATTACCTTTTTCTTATCGGACAAGTTAGTGCACTACTCTTAACAACATTAGATTTTAAAAAATCAGAATTGTTTTAACTTTTTGTAAATCACAAATGAATTTTTGTTTTTATTATTTATAATGAAATTTTATTTAAAATTCAAACTTCTATTTTAAAAATGATAAAAAAAAAAATCTGTTGCGGTCAACATAAAAACATTCTTTTTCAATCAATTGCAAATAATAGTCATGTGTTGTTGATTTGTCTTCTAAAAGTAAATATTTTCTAATAAAATTTGATCCATTCACATTATTCTCCTAAAAAAAAAAATTAAACAACTATTTCTTGAAAAATAATCATAAATATGTAAACAAACTACAAAAAAAAATATGTTTATATTTTGAAATCTAATAAAAGAATGAATATGCTCGAAAATTTTTACACGTGACTTCATGCCGAAAAAATTAAAAACTCAGTCAGCAATTGTAGTCAGTCTTGCTGTCTATTGGCTCTTTTGAAGAAAGGGGGATATAGATAATATTACTATCTTGAATATTTTTGTAAATTAATAAATCAATATTGTTTTAGTTCCAGTTTTTTGCTGTCAAATAAATGCAAAACCAACAAAATAGTGCTAAAGATAATCACAAGATAGTGATTTTTTAAAGCCGAAGTGCAGTTTGCGATTACATACTCCAGGAGTAATCATGGTTATACTGAGAAGTTTAATGTCTATTGAATTGATCTAGACATTAAACTTTATTGCCAATAATTAATTAGGCTAAAGATTGCAATATCATCTTAAGTCCTGATATAAACTTTAAATAGTTAAAATTTAATATACCTATTCTTATTAAGCACAACCACGATATCATAAAGTCAACTTCATCTCTCTTCTTTCTATGCGTAATGAAAAATATTGATTTAACCAGAAATTCATGTTAAAAATCATTCAGCATTTTAAAATGTCTATACATAAGTTTGAAATGTCTATTGATGGAATAAACGTTTTAAGTACTGCATATCTAAATGAATTAAATGCTGTAACTATAAAAGAAAAATATTTAAAAAATAGCTTATATAAATATTTATTAAAATTAGTTGTCTGCTTTATATTATCACTTCCTTTAAAAAAATAAAATAAAACAAAAGTATAGAATTATAAATATATAATAACTAAATAATAAATATAAATTATAAATTAAGAAAAAAATATTACAAATATAATAAAGTGAATGGATTAACATATATAATTAATTTATTACAAATTCATATATATTGTAAGTAACTAGATCTACACACTTCATGAATGCCCGCAAAAGTTTGTCTCTCTTATAGAACATAAACCAGCTTTAATTTTCAATTTATGTGTAATATAGAAGAACACCGTCATTGTTTTTAATTACCAACCTAGTCTTATTACAATCTCTAATTTTCTTTATTATTCCTGTGTTACAATCCCCCTAATTATAAGTCTCTTTATTTATAACTGTATTCTTTGGCATGACAAAATATTTTATTTACCTCATAGTCATTCCTAAACGTATTATTTACAAGTAAAAAATTATCTCACTTATTATCATAACATGTATATAATCATCATTACAAAAATATTATGTGCTATGTGTTTATTATGTTGGATTTAATGCCTTATCTATTCACCCTTCATATAAAAATCATATATAACATTGTTACTACTTACAGCTATATCTATTACTAGATTAGCAATATAATGAACTTATACCAGACTGACCAAAACTGATTCTGATACTAAAGAAAGATTAAATCATATCTATACTACAGTTATGACATTTATTATATCTCAATCCTTTAGCATTAATTTAAACTGTGCCGTTAACTTATATATTTATTGGCAATTATCTCTATTAATTCACAAATTTATATAATCTTACTACATTTATAACAATGACAAGAAAGATTAGATACTATCATTTCATATTATTGATCATTTTAAACTACAAAAAACATATTAAAAAGGTATTTCTCAAATCATTAATGTAACCAGCACTTACTTAAAAAATCAAAGTTAATAATATTTCAAATAATAATAATAATAATAATAATAATAATAATAATAATAATAATAATAATAATAATAATAATAATAATAATAATAATAATAATAATAATAATAATAATAATAATAATAATAATAATAATAATCATCCCTGTGTTATTGGATATGCTCAAGCAGACTAAAATATCCAAAGATCTGCTATATTTGACTGCAAACTTGATAGTGAGCAGAGAACTGTATGTTACTATGAATGGCCGAAATTCACCCTCATTCATCCCAACGCAATCACTATCCCAAGGGTCTTCCCTGAGTGCATTAATGTTTATTTATTATATCAATTCTCTTATTGAAAAAATCAATAGCACATTCATTGGAGTTCAAATACCTAGTACAACACAGAAGATTGCATGTCTCGCATACATGGATGATATCACAGTCTTCTTGACATCAAAGAAGCAAATACCACAGCTTCAGGCAGTGCTTGAACAATTCTCAAAGCAATATGGAATGAGCATAAACCCAGAAAAGTCTGAGGCCTGGACACTACTCACTGGAAAGCCATGTGGACCAATGTATCGAGCAAAACCGGCTCCATTTCTAGGCTTTTTTTTTTCTAGGAGCCACTGGAATGAGATGTCAGATCCAAGCCAAGCTTAAAGAGGAAGTCAAAAGCATAGCTGAATCATTCTCAAAGGCATATTTGTCCATATATGCAAAGGTGCACCTGATTAACAAACTTATAATAACCAAGATAACATATTACATGCTTGTAGTTGAATTTTCAAAAAAAATTATGGCATGCATTAATTCCATATGTTGCAAGCTCATCTGGGGGGGAAAGATGGTGGCAATCTCAATGGCAAAACTGAATCGCCCTCTTGTAGCAAATGGACTGGGATTGCATAGCTTTACAAACATTTCAAACATTCAAAACAAGGAATGCCATAATTGCTATACTCACTCAATTTCCTAAATTAAGACACCTAGAGCAGATAACACCTACAGATAGACCTCCTCCAAAAGATTTTTTTTTGGCAATCACTGTCTACCAATACAAAAGAGAAAGAACAATTCCAGATCAATTGGACCAAAAATATAAATATTGGGAAATATATAAATTTATACATCAAAATAATTATAATGAGGAGATCCCATCAATACTAAAAATAGGAAACAAATATCTGATCAAGCAATACAAAAAATGGCAACAAGAACCTAAGTTCCTAGATTTTATAATCAAGATGAATTTGAACACTTTACCTACTAAATATTTTTTACATCACAGAAGAATGTACAGGTCAGTTGATTCATTCTGTGGCCTTTGCCATATAGCTGAGGAGACTTTACAGCATATAATTTTCAACTGCAAGGCCTTGGAGCAGACTAGATGCATTCTGCAGGGCAAATACAGAAAACAAAATACAATGATCCAAATTATCTCAAATTACAAAGGTAGGTCTATACTAGCCATAAGGGCCTCAACATTTGTTTTATATGCACTTTGGTGCACTAGGTGTGTGTTCGTAATGGGTAATAACCCCAGAAGGCATCCAGCCACATTTGAGAATAAGTTGAATAAAATTCAAGTTAGAGACAAGCAGATCACCAGCCTGGATATCTATGCAGCTACTTGGTCCCTGCTCAGACAAACAGCAAAGCTATAAAGAACAAAAATTAAAGAAAGCATGGTCCAGATTATGCTCCTATTGGACAATAATGTGATTAATTAACATTGCTAAAGTGGATAGAATCATGTAAAAATTACCCATATAGATATGTACTTTTAAAAAAAAATGAATATTGTAGCACTTGAAATTGAACTGACAATAATAAGATTCAACATGTATCTTGCTATGGCATTGTAATACTATGGAACTTAAAGGATCAATAAAGTTTACTATTGTTGAAACTTATTAATAATAATAATAATAATAATAATAATAATAATAATAATAATAATAATAATAATAATAATAATAATAATAATAATAATAATAATAATAATAATAATAATAATAATAATAATAATAATAATAATAATAATAATAATAATATTATTATTATTATTATTATTATTATTATTATTATTAATAATAATAATAATAATAATAATAAAAGAAATTATTTCGCACTCAGCTGCCTACTATATATATATAATTTTAATGCACCAATCAGCGCATAACAGCAGAGCTTCTTCAAATTAAATCACAATTTATTATAAACTTAATATAAATTATAATACATAATAATTAGTGCCCGAGTGCTTTCAAGAGAACTTAGCTCTCATAATCATGGGCAACAAAGAGTAAGCATAACCAGGTTGCTATATGCAAATATATGCAGATACATGCAAATTAATTGAACTATATGTGTAAATCTAATTAATCCATTTCTTAGAAATTTTATAACATGCAATAATAATAATAATAATAATAATAATAAATCCCCCCCACCCTCAAGACTGCTAGCACTGGCTGATGAAATACATAAACGGATTACAATGATAAACCCAACACACACCAGTCAACAACATATACGCAGACTTACACAAACATACAATAACATCTGTAACGACCTGAAAAACTATTTAGCAATAAAAAAGAGTAAAGTCTGCCTCGGCCAACAACACCCATGGACAAGAAAATACATTCGCTGGCCTTGGGCTACCCATCTACTGTCCGAGGGCCATTGGCACTCACAGAGCAGGGGCACACATACGCAGGAAATAATATGTTAAAACCGATCTATCAGCATTTCAAACAAAAGCTGCAAGCATACCACCTAGTCAAATATAATCCTAATGTATTTGGAAAACCAGAAACAAATACTCCATATAATATCACAGAATTTGCTACTAAACTGGCAACAGTACCTAATGCATGTCACACAGGAGCATATGGAATCCCCAAATTTGTCCTTGCACATCTCAGTCAGTTCACTAGCCAATATTTATGTGACCTTGCAAATCATCTATCACAGAAGTTGCATGACATTCAAGGTTTATATCCAATAGCAATAGCCCCCGTCAACAAGAAAAAAGTCCACGTATCAACACTATCTAACCTATGACCAATCTCAATGGGGCCACTTACAATTAAAATAATTGAAAAAGTACTCAATGATTATATATATGTATGGGAGATGGTAATCTGGACCAACTGATGAGTGTGGTACAGTCTAGAGCCACATATTCTACCACTAATTTCACACAGCCAGTTTGCAAGAAAGCAATCATCAACTGCACAAGCTGCAATAATATTCAAAACAGTTATAAACTCAGTACAGGACAGGAAGAAGTATGCACCAATTGCAGTTCAACTTGATATAGAAGTGGTTTTTGATTCGGACGACATCAATACATTAATCAATATGCTAGCTGACACCATAATTCCATGAACTCATCTGTACCTGCTCACAAACCTACTACTTAGCAGAGAAATACATATCACACTCAATGGCAAAAATTCCCCATCATTCATTCCCACACAATCCATATCCCAAGACTCGCCACTAAGCTCACTGCTATTTACTTTTTACATCAACCCACTCATACTCAAAATTCAGCAGAGTATCAAGGGCATCCAGATACCAGGCACATCACAACATATAGCCTGCATTGCATATATGGATGACATCACAGTCTTCCTACCATCAAGAAAACAGATACCAATACTACAGAAAATACTGCAAGACTTTCAAGCAACACACCATCTAAAATTTAATCAAAACAATCCAGCTGCTTGGTCTCTATACACCAGTAAGCCATGCATGCAAATTTTCCAAGGCAAACCATCTCCTTTCCTCGGCTTTCCTTCCTACATGGGACCAAACACAATGAGGCAAAAGATCCAGAACAAGTTAAAAGATGAAGCAGAACAGATCACTGCCTCACTATCAAAAGCATACCTCTCAATATATGCTAAAGCACAATTGTTCAATCAGCTGGTAATCACCAAGATTATCTATTATTCTCCCATAATTCAATTCTCAAAAGCCTTTACATCAAAAATCTCTTCATATTGCAATAAACTCCTATGGAATAGAAATACAGTGTTAATATCTGTAAAACAGCTTAGTCGACCAGCAATACACAATGGTTTGGGGCTGCATAACATAGATATTTTTCGAATACAAAAGACCACAAATCTGATAATAGCCACCCTCAGACATTTCCCAGAACTCCAGTATCTAATACAAATAATACCCACAGACAAACCTCCACCTTCACATTGCTATTTATCATCAGTTATAAACCAGTTCAGAATCACACATACTCAAATATCACTACAAACAACAACAAAATATTCATATTGGCAGATATATGCAATGATATACCCAGGATATACATCAGATATTTCAACACAGATGCTCGGAATAAACAACTGACAGCTGCTTAAAAAATTTTAAAAATGGTCCATGGAGTCCAAATTCTTTGATTTTCTCCTGGAACTAAATCTATATGCTCTGCCAACATCATATTTCTTAATATACAGACAATTATATACAAAAATAGACCCCTTCTGCACACTATGACACCAAGCAGAAGAAACTCAACAACATTTGTTTTACAACTGCCCAGAATTAAACAATATTCGGCATGAAATAACAAATATATACAGAAAACCAAACATCTCCCTGCAAGATATTATCAGTCCATTCTGCAGAACATCCACCCCAACAATCCGAGCAGCAACCTTCGTACTTTATGCATTTTGGTGCACGTGATGCACATTTGCTTTTGGCAACAATACAAGGTGGCATCCATCAACTTTTCACAACAAGTTAGCACAATGAAAAACCAGAGACAATAAAATAGCACACCCAGACATTTTCGCTACTACTTGGTCACTTGTAAAACAACGGTCAAATCTCTAATAGTTCTGCCTTTCCTGATATAATAGACTTAAAAAGAAAACAAGAAAATGGACAGCAAAAAATCCATGAATCAATAAATGATAACTTAGGATAAACAATCCATCGCTCACCAGGTATATATATATGTAAGAACTTGGAAAGAACTTAAACACAATATATACAATCCTCGGAAATATCAGTGTAAATGCATGTATATAAAAATTATTAATGTAACCTGTTTTCTAGATTGAATAAAGTTCCCTTTTTGAATAATAATAATAATAATAATAATAATAATAATAATAATAATAATAATAATAATAATGATGATGATGATGATGATGATGATGATGATGATGAGGAGGAGGAGGAAAAAAAGAAAAAGAAGAAAATATATATACAAGTATTATTATTTAAAATTTAATTTTATCTATAATATATATATATGAGGTGAATTTTAATATTTTCTGATACAAATATAAACTTAACATCAATATCTGCTATCTAGTATAAATTAATCAGACTTATCTCTCTTTCTCTCTCTCTCTCATCTTCTGTATCTTTCAGATACATCTTAGTTTTATCAAGTACACTAGATGTTTAAATATCCCATAACTTTTTTTCTGATATCTAGAAGAGGAATATATGAAAAAACAAAAAAAGCTATTACAAAGAGTTGGACTAGAATGTACCAGTGATTTTTTTCATGGCAATATTTAATTGGGTATCCAAAAGTTCAGTGTAGGAACTTTTTCACTAACCTCAAACACAGTGTTCACAAGCAGAAAAGCATTTTAATCCAAGTAATACCATCCAACTTTCCAGGAAAATTATTCTTAAAAATTAATGTTGATCTAACTTTATATAAGTGAATTGGTTTAAGCTCCATATGTTAAGTAGGATTATATTTTGGTCTATTATTGCAAAAGAATATATTCGGCTTATGAGATGATTCCCTGTTATTTAAATTAAAAATTGAGCATGTCTTCCTTGGATTAGGTATAAGGCACTAATCTTTAAAAAAAATGTTAATCCTTTCATATCCTTATTGAGAGATTTCTTTATTTCAGGATGGATCTGACTTGAAAACTCAAAGAAAAGATCATCAGTTTAGATAAATTCCGTGTATTTTTTTTTGAGAGTTCACTGATGAATATATTAAATAAATTAAATGAACATTGAACTTTTTGATAAACCATGCTGTAATATTTTTTTGTGGATAGTTGAATTAATTAATGATTTCAAGTATTTAACAATTTTACAAACCTTTAGATCATTTTTGCAAATAGAATCCATAAACTGAGGTTAGATCAATAAAAATAGAATCAGATTTATTTTATTTTGAAAGTGTGATTAAATGTGAATTGTGAAAGATAAATATTTTTCACAACAACTTTTTGCAATAGTAAACTCAATCTGCTCTGCAGGTAGATGTCTCTTAGCTATTGTAATATTTTTGTTAATAATACTTTTTTTCATGAAACTTGTAAGAAATCTGTAATAATAATATTGGTTTATAATTTTTTGAATTATGGTTGGATTTATTTGATTTTAAGATTGCTATGGTTTTGTGTTTATCCCAAATTTTTGGGATAATTTCTGTGTAAATAATGTTACTGAATAGGTTTGACAATCATCTTTTGGCTTTAAACTCTAAATATTTAGAAATTCTGAAAATATGCTTTCTGTTTCTGCTGTTTTTACTGGTTTAAGGAAATTAGACCAATTTTTATATTTATCAAAATTCACGTTTATCACATTTGCATTTGAGAAATGTGAAAAAGAGAAGTGTGCAACTCTGTTGTGATGGTGCTTTTTCTCATTCTTGTTTAAAGTCTAGTATATAAGATTTCCAATGTCATTAACCATAGCTGTAGTAATTCTTTAAGAGATATTTTTGTATCCACCAAGCTTTCATAAACTGTAGCCAGAAGACAACCTTTGTAAAGTTTTGCTTTTGGTGGTATATTTTTGCTTTTCTGACATCATCTAATGATTTTACATGTTTATCAGTAATTTCTATATTTTTATAGGCAAAAATTAGTTAAAATGAAAATATTTCTAGTTTGGCTCTTACCTGGAATCAATTAGCATATATCCACATGCTTTTCTAAAAAATGACCAAGCCTTATGACTTGATATTGTAAAACTGCTTTTTCATAGTATCTCTCTATTGCTCTTTTCTGATATCATCTAATGGTTTTTTGAATTTGTCAGCAACTTTTGAATCTTTGGAAGATAAAAACTAGTTATAAAAGGCACTATTGGTTTTATTCTAATATGAAATGAATTACTTTTAATACCCATGTGGGGTACATTTTTTAACACTTGGTTTATATTATATATGTTAAACCTATCATAGCAAGAGAACAGAAGAGATTCTATTGATATTCTTTACAAAATATTCAATTTCTCAATTCCAATTTTCATTTCTATAAAGTCCATCTCAGAACATGATAACCTTCAACTATAGAAATGTTATTTCTGAGAGTGGTTAGATACATTAGGTGGAGGAATAATCCCCTGTTGGTAGTTCATCAGGCAATAATGAACTAATTTTTCATCAAATCAAATTCAAGAGTTGTTTAATATTTAAAAGCTTTTTAAACAAAGCGCTTAACATAAATTACTTTAAGAGACTTGCTTATAGCATGACCTAAGATTTGAATTTGGATGTTTTAGATAGCTTGAGACTTTTTTCAGGTAATTCACTAAGAATCATCACAGATAATCACCCTGATTATTGGCCAGTAAAGGTTATCTAGCTGTATTATCCAGTGACAAATTAAAGAAAGCAAAACTTAGGAACAATATGCAACTGTTAATTAATAACATGATTAAAACCTCTCCTTAAAAATTTAGTTACACAGGATTCGAATATATTTTTGTAAATCACAACTAGTCATTCCAATTATTGCTCAGTAAATGGATATCTGGCTGCATTATCTGATTATAATTTAAAAAATAAAAAAATTTCAAATCCTATTTAATGGTTAATTAACAAATTAATTAGAACTTTCCCTTTTGCTATTCAGTTGCAGTAAAATTTGAATAGGTTTTTGTAAGTCACAAATAATCATCCGATTATTGTTACATAAATGAATATCTAGTTGCATTATCTAATGATGAATCAAAGAAAAAAAAACTTAGAAAACTATCTAACTGTTAACTAACAAGATGATTAAATTCTTATATTTTCCTATTCAGTTGCAACCGGGTTTGAACATATTTTGGGCAGTGAAGTTATTTAAGACTGCTTTATCTGTTCCATCTACTTTTTAACTTATCTTCCAAAAAAAAAGACTTAATTAAAACATAACACCTAATATTAAACAAATGTTTTCATGATTAAAAATTGATTTATATAAACTAAAATTAGAATTAATCAATTTTTCCTACCCAAGGTAATTGCATGAAGTCAGAAATAGGCAAACTTCGATTAAAATGAGATTGAACCATAATGCTAAAGGAAGCTTCAATAAATCTTTACCCTGTCTTTACCCATTATGAAAATAAAAATCATTCAGTTTGCAGATAATAAAACAATAAAATGTTATAAATATATAATAATAATGAATCGAATAATAAAGCTAGTCGAAAAGCTTTATTTTTCGGAATTCATAGAAAATTCAAGTGCTGGAAACCTCAAATCTGGACCACGTTCAATAGACTTTGAATTTTAGTATTTGCTCTTTATTCTGAACCAAATCATACAGGACAAAGACATAATGATATTCGGTAATAGATTTTGTAGCATGCTAACTTGAATCTTTATTTTATACTACAACAGCAAAAAGACTCCATTGTTTCCTTTTGATAATTTAAGAAAAAATATTGTAGACGTATTTCTAAATTAATCTTAAATTAATGCTTAATTTTAAAAACAAAGATGTACACTGCCATTTTTTTAAATACATATATATATTGTAGTTATTGTTTAGTTAAATTTTTATTCTCTGTATTATTTTTTTATATCTTCCTAAAGATAGAGGAAATTGTCGTTAAATCAAAAAATCTGGATGTCTTCTCATTTCCCCATTAATATTTAAGCATATCTATTTGAGTAACAGAAAATATTCTCTTGTAAGTTATTTTATTATTATTTAAAAAGGAAACGATAAAAATAATGATTTATAAAGTTATTAAATAATGCATATCTTTTAATAATAAGATGAAACACAATTAAAAATATGGTCATTACAAAAAAAAAAAAAAAACCAAATAAGAAAAGCTTTCTATTATTTTACATTTTTATTAATAGCGACAAATTGTTAAGACTTCGTCTCGAATGACGAATTGTGTAACTTTGATAAAATGTTTTACTTTTTTAATTTTATAAGAAGTTTAATATTTTTAACACGATAATGTATTTTATATAGTATTTTAATTTAGTCATAATGAAGAGTTTGTGAGTACATTTTTGTTATGGCCATCAAATCGTGTTTACAAATTATATTTTGAACTACAATTTTATTACAATAAGAAAATCGATCACATATTTAGATAAATGAGTATAAATATTAATTGTAATAGTTATATCTCCTCTATTATCAACAACATTCAAATAAATAAATAACGGGTTTTTTTAGTACTAATTATTTATTGGACTATTTCCATTATCCAATTTTAAGAACTGAATGTCTTTAGAAAAACTGTAAACATTATTTAAATTTTGTAAATACGTTCAAGTGTTAGTAATAGCACACAGATTAATATTTAACACAACGTTTTGAGAGATATTATTCTCCTCTTCTCTTCATGTGCTGCTAACATGCCAGTAACAGTACTAGCATGGGGATCGAACATGGACCTTTACATTCTTGAATATCTAATTTTCAGGTAACACTTTATCCAACTGAACCACAGGTTAGTATATGATCAATATTTTGAGAGGTATTATTCTCCCATCTTCATGTGATTGCTGACATGATCAGTGACAAGACTAACATGGGATTGAACCTGAACCTTTAGATTCTTCAATATTGAATTTTAAGGTTCAAAAATCTAAAGATCCATGTTGATTCCCATGCTAGTACTGTCACTAGACAGCAACGGCTGAAAAAGAGAGGAAAATAATACCACTCGGAACATTGTGTTAAATACTAACAGTTGAATGTATTTAAAAAATTTAAATAAAATTTAAATTTTTTCTAAAGATATTCAGTTCTTAATATTAGATGATGGAAATAGTCTAACAAATAATTAATACTAAAATACCATCATCACAAATTTCAAACAAACAATGGGGTTTTTTAGATGTTATTTAATAATGAATTATTACAATGTGGAAAACCATGAGTATTATGCTGAGGCCTTGAAAATATATTAAGTTACTAAAATAAATATTCTATTATAGTATGTAATAATAACTTTAAATATTTAATGCAATTAAGGCATATTATTAAAATGACTTTGAAATATCAACTAAATCAATTATATGGTAATTAGTAATGAGATACAAAATATTTTTGGATGATCTTTAAATATATAAAAAGTAATTATAATAGTTAAAAGTAATAAAAAATTAAAATTACACCTTTTATACTATTCACATGTGATTAAGTCTTTTTTAAAAAAATATAATTGTAATAGAAATTTTTAAATTGCTATGCACTATTAATGCATTTAACTTTCCCAACATTTGACAAGATTAAAACAGGCAAAACTCACTATACGTATGCCACACACAGCAAGCTAGAGTAATCAATGGATGCCAGAAGGCTTGTGCATAAAATCCCCATCTAGTGCCTACTCATTCAATATCCCCAGACTAGTTTCTGGCTTGTGGCTTTCGTCAGTGAGGATTTTATGCACAAGCCTTATGGCATCCATTGATTACTCTAGCTTGCTGTGTGTGGCATACGTATAGTGAGTTTTGCCTGTTTTAACAACAGTTATACACAAGCATAAGAGGTGGTAGTCATGTGATTTGATAAGATCCATACTATAGCAAAATCACATATTTGGAACATACCTCAAACATGTAATTACTTTTAAATTATGAATGGTTAAATTAACTTGTTCAAATTATAATTAGTCCTCATTATATTAATTCCTTTCTTTTTTTAATTTAATTATTGCTGCTTTCTTCTCAATTTCCCAATCTATTTTATATACAATTGATGTGGCAATTGTTGCTAAAGTTAACAATGGGAGTTGAGACATAATTGTTAGCATTATGTAACAATATATTTTGAATATAACCTTTTCTAAATAATAAAAGACTGGAAAACAATCCTAACCCATATTGTTTATAAGTAATCTTGGATCATAACCTAACCTTATTTAGGTAATATTAGATCAAAATTTCTAGAAATAATGTCCTAAGAAAGCTACCTGGCACTATTTGGGCTAGCTTTTGTTAGCACTAGCATTTTCTCCTATTGAATACTGTTCCCCTATTTGAAGGAAAAAGTTGTCATACAATATTTTTGGATACTCATTTAAATATTACCACAAGAAATATTATTGTTACACTCTTCTTGACCTTTCATATTTCAAAAGAGAAGGTATTTTACATAAAATTTATAAAAATTTATTAAGGAGATTGGACTTGACAAAAACTCCGAGATATAGTTTCACCACCTAAGATTCGTATCAACTTAAGATGATCAACCAAAAATCTACCATTAAGAATTGAAGGATTATAGTGTAAGCATAAAATTTAAGATTCGAAATAAATTTCCTTTTCCAGATCCAATAATATAACCTGGTGAATTTGAACTTTCTAAATACAGCTAGAATCTTATCAGCAAGTTCAGAACAATTCATAGTTGTGCTCATCTGCTTCATAATTGGAATTTATCAGCCATTGATCTATGTAAATATGGGTGCACACAAACTATGAATCACATAATTAATGGATTCTAAATCTATAGCTAGATTGGCAGAAGTAAATAACTTAATATAGCCAGTGGTGATTATATTTCTTAATTGGAATCTTTGCAGGTTCTTTTATAATATTTTGTTAATAAGTAAGCTGTTAAAAAATTCATATGTTAAATAATAAATAATAAAACATATTTAATATCAACTTGGAGACAAAAAGCAGCATTTGTTTAAGGCATTTTTTTAAAGGTCTCTAGTATTTTCAATATTAGATTGTTGTCTTCTGAAAAGTGCACTCTATCTTTGTCTTAAGATAGATATATAGTCACACTTTGGAACACATTTTAATGACCTACAAATTCATACCAAAACTTTTTAAAGTATACTCATTCATTAAATGAATTATGAGTTGACTGGAGGATGAAATTATATTGTACTTACTCTAGAAATCATTGCTTTTAACAAGTTCAGGCATAGAAATCTTTAACATGACTTTAATCATTAATTTTTAAGTTCTACATAAATATTTAGTCTTAAATTTTACAATAAATAATTGAATGGTTTATTGCTTCAGTATTTATAAAATGTTCAAGCATTTAAAGTGACAGAAATAAATAAGGAATATACCTTACTGTCTAGAGTATTAGTTGAGGTTGATGTTATATGTCCAGGATCACCAGAAATCTAGTTATTGAATTTTTTTTCAGCATGTCAAAGCATCGCTAGGAAGCGCACCCGGGACAACTGCTTGTAAGGCAGCTGTGCTAACCACTCGGCCACCAACGTTTGACAATAATGCCTGTAGAATCAAGATACTTTTATTTGCAATTTAGTTAGCAGTCTTTGTTACATATAACACTATGTAATTACAAATAATTTGGATATATTACATATTATCTGAATGTGTGTTTAATAAGTAAGATATATATATATATATATATATATAGTTAAGAAATAAAAAAAGCATATGGCATTATTGCTCAAGAGTTGATAAGAAACTTGAGTGCCAAACCTGTGATCACCAGAATCAATCCTGGGACATCCTATTCCCAAGTCAGATGATCTATCAACTATGCCAAACCACACAGGATAAAAAAGGCATATGGCTTTATTGTTTAGAAATTCATAAGATGTTTGTGTAAAAGAATTGATCATGGGACCACCTGATCCCAAGACAGACTCTAGCTTTATTACTCAGGAGTTCATAAGGAGTTCAAATACCAGAACTGCAAATGCCAGGATCAACCTTGGAATCTCCCAATCCTATGTTGGATGTTCTACCAACTGTGCCAAACCATGGAGAGTAAAAGAGGCATATGTTTTATTGTTCAGGAATTTCATAAGACGTTCATAGACCAGAATTGATTGTGGGACCTCCTGATCCCAATGCTGACACTCTACCAACTGACCAAACCATATAGGATAAAAAATGCTAATAATTACTTTATTGCTCAGGAGTTCATAAGAAGTTTAAGTGTCAGAACTGCAAGCACCAGAATTGGTCCTGGGATCTCCCAATCCCAAATTGGATGCTCTACCAATTAGACCAAACTGCACAGGGTAAAAATGCATCTGGTTTTATCTCTCAGGAATTTATAAGAAGATTGAGTGCCAGAGCTGTGAGTTCCAAAATCAGTCATGGGGCCTCCAGATTTCAAGTCAGATGTTCTACCAACTATACCAAATCACATGGTTGCTAAGAAATATAAAGAATTGATTGAAATTATGATGAATCAGAAAAGGGAATGAGTCAAATATATCTTAATTTTAATGAAAAAGATATGCATGTCTAACAAATAGAACAAGAAGAGAAAAATTCATTAAAGATTTTAGTGGAATAAACTATAATAGATGGAAAAAAAGAGACATATGGGAAGGTGATATTTCAAAACTTTTATATTGAAAAATACTGGAGAATTGTGTTTAAAAAGCAATTGACCATTGATCTGGACAAAAAATAATGATATTAGGAGTTTATGATATGATTGGAAGTGCTTCTGGGATTATTAAAGATCAATTTTTTGAGCAATTGAGTAATGGAATTCTAAAAATTAGGATGTCTAGAGAAATTGTATTACTTGAAGATATCAGTGAGAGAACAGACAGAAAAAAAAAGAAAAGGTTGCAGCACAATTTGATGAAAATAAAATAAATGATAATGGAATTTATTACTGACATATGTGAGAAATTATATTACTTGAAGACATCAATGAATGAACAAATAGAAGAAGAAAAACAAAATTGTATGATAATATGATGAAAATAGAATAAATGATAATCCAATATTAACATGTGGTAAATATAACCTATAGATATTGAATGGTTTCATCACTGTAATAAAATTTATATATAAACATAAACTCAGAATACATAAAATCATAAGACTACAATAGATTATATTATAGTACAACAAAATATGAATGTCAAAATAAATAGAAGACTATGATATGATAGTGATCATAATTTCCTTAGAATATAAAGTATATTTTCATTAAACAAAGCAAAGCAAAACTCCATATAAAACTAGTCTGAGGATATTGGATGAGTAGGCACTAGATAGGGATTTTATGCACAAGCCTTCTGGCATCCACTGATTACTCTGTTTAGCACAGGTGGCACTACTATATGGAGTTTTGCTTTGCTTTGTTTATAAACAATTATGTGCTAGTATTGGAGATGTGATCATGTGATGCTTGCTGTTTTATATTTTCATTAGGGATAAAATCAGACAAATTACTGAATAAAATACAATAATAACAGAATGACTACAGATATGATTAGATGAGAAATTATAAGTGACAGTTTTGAAATCACTGAAGTTCATTCCAAGCATATAAAAAATGTATATACATTCACCTGCAAAAGAAGCTTTGGATGAGTACAAAGGAATGTTTATAGAAATCTGAAGAAAAAAAAACAAATATTAAAACAGGCAAAACTCACTATATATATTGCCACACACAGCAAGCTAGAGTAATCAATGGCTCCTCACTGATGAAGACCATAAGCCAGAAACTAGTCTGGGGATATTGGATGAGTAGGAACTAGGTGGGGATTTTATGCACAAGCCTTCTGGCATCCATTAATTACTCTATCTTGCTATGTGTGGCAATATATATAGTGAGTTTTGCCTGTTTTAACAACAGTTATACACAAGCATAAGAGGAGGTGGTCATGTGATGTTTATTGTCTTAAAACCAATCCTGCCTAATAGGATAGTGGTGGCTATGGTTGTTAAAGAACCAAAGACAACAAAATGTGTGTGTACTGAATTGGGTTCAGACCCATATGACTATATAAGCTAATGGGCTTGGATTGAAAACATTAAGGTGCTTTCAGTTTAAGACTCATAGTTTTGTAGTTAAATGGAGATAAAAAGTGGTTACTGGACGGTTGCATTAGATCCTAAGATCTAGATGCAGTGCTCTCAGATCTAAGGCTCCTCACTGATGAAGGCCATAAGCCAGAAACTAGTCTGGGGATATTGGATGAGTAGGCACTAGATGGTGATTTTATGCACAAGCCATCTGGCATCCATTGATTACTCTAGCTTGCTGTGTGTGGCAATATATATAGTGAGTTTTGCCTGTTTTAACAACAGTTATACACAAGCATAAGAGGAGGTGGTCATGTGATGTTTATTGGATTAAAAAAAATCATATATATTTAAATATTAAACAAATAGAGGTCATTTCTGAAAAAAATAAAAATATAAAAAAAATTATAAAAAAAAAAGAAACAACAAAATCTGAAGCTCATTTAAGATAATAAATGTATTATCAATATCTAATGAAAAAATAGAACCAATATTTTACAAGTTAGTTGACAGAGAATATAATGGGCCTTGAATAAATGGCTGAAGAGTAAACAGTGATAATGGCATAAATCATTAAAGAAAAGAAAGGTTTCTGCTATCATAACAATCCCTTTGAATTAATTAAAAATAAAACCTATTTGATCATTTAACTGATTGTTCTAAGACTGCATTAATGTTTATTGACATCCTCATATAATGGAAAATCTTTATTACAACAATTTTTGAAAAGAGCAGAACGGCCAAATATGAAAATTATATAGGAATAGTGATTACTAATCCATTGAAACGTATATGAGGTACTTCTGAGAAATAGATATGAATATGAATACAGGAGTGTGAAAGCAGTGAAATAACTACATTTTAGAAATAAAATATCCACATTAGATCACTTGTTCTGTGTAAATCTAATAATAGAAAAGAAAAAGGCAATAAATAAAGATTTGCAACTTTTACATATAAAATATTTAAAAGATATATGATAGAATTCTTTTCAAAATGTTGTAATAAACACGAATTAACTAATATAAGTGTAACTTTCATTAAAACAAATAACAATATATAAATAGATAATAAACCTAATTTTGTACAAAACTAGATGATTTTACAAATGTAATCACAAAATAACAACAGTTCAAGCTTAACTAAAACATGAATCTTTATTCTATTGTCAGAATCCATCTTTTATGTATAGAGTTTGCTGTGGCAATAGAGTGAAGATTTGTGGTATAAATAAGCCTGAGCTGTTATCATATGATATATATATGTGTGTGTGTGTGTAATAATAATTGCTCTTTTAAAAAAATGCTATTTTTTCAAAAATATATAATACTTAACATATGATATTCACAAATTAAATTAGTCTATGGAAATTAAGAATATCTAACAGGCAATTGTGTTCACAGTAGAGTGGCTATACAATGTTAATCTTCAATTAACTATCTTATAATAGCCACAGATAACAACCAAACTAGACACATGAAAGAGACAAGTCTCTTTGCAGATCAAGTCATGTTATCTGATCATTATCCTCTTTGCATTAATAATATTATTATATGACAAAATAAAATATATTTAGAATTCAAATGAGGAATAAACAAGCAACAAAATTAATAATAATAATAATAATAATAATAATAATAATAATAATAATAATAATAATAATAATAATAATAATAATAATAATAATAATAATAATAATAATAATAATAATATATAATAATAATAATAATAATAATAATAATAATAATAATAATAATTTTAATTAATTAACAGAATGAGATTAATATACCAAATCATATTTACCTTTAAATATTTGTATAAAGAGCATGCATAATAGAAAAATCTTTATTTATTCATAACAATGAATAAAAAAAAGTTTATAAAAGCTTATTCAGTTACCTATCTATGTTTTAGTGAGCTCATGTTTTATTAACTTTTGAATATAGACATATGGTCATAAGAATCATCATATTTTAAGATTCTGCAAGCAGTTTTTATTATTTTTAATTTCTCATGGGTTGTTTATTTCTATAAAGAGTTTTCCTATGGGTGTCCAAATTACACAGATTTATAAATCTTGTCATTTCCTTATATCAAGTGTTACATATTTTTAGCATCTGAAAGCAATTAAAAGACCAGCAGAATCAAAGTTAATTTTAATGTATTCTTTAATTTACAATTCCATAATTAGTTACACTATTGGAAATATCAGAGTAAGGCACTCTGAAGTTTTTATTATCTCTACTGAAATAATCATTATTTTTTTCCCTTCCATATTGTAGCAGCACAATGAGGAAAGTGATTCTCTTTCTTTTGTTTAAGAACTGACAATAAGAATTCTTTAATAAAATTTTAAATTTTTACAATTATTATTATTATTTTAAATTTCTTCATGATTCATTTTACATATGATTTTTATACATTTTAGAAGACATTAAAAATGCATATATATATATATTGTAACGATATATAAATATGTCCTTACATTTATTTAAAATAAAAACTTAAAAGTTCGCAAATAAAAGGAAAAAACTAAACGCTAAAATTAAAATGTTTGTTAAACATATATATATTCGCACGGATGCTAAACTTTAAAAATATTTTTTTCATAAACAAGAAAAAAAAAGTATTTGAACTGCGATATACCCACCTACAGACTTAAGTATAAATACGTAAAAACTACATACCTGCTTATGGATTACTCTGTTAAATAAATATAAAGAGAGTGCTGCTATCGTTTATCCGGACCAGACATGACAGATCGATAAGCATGGATATAAATAGCATGGTAGAACGATCTACACTCTCTTGTCTCCAGGTTCACGTGTGTAAAAGTAGTCAACGCCTTGGAAGGATATCTAGTCTCCAAGAAGAACCCTTCCTCTAATTGTAAGAGTGATAGTTTGCTATCTGTGAAAACCCTGGATTATTATTATTATGCTTGCTGACTGGTTCTCTCTCATAGAGTAACCTTCAGACATAGCAGAGTGGCGCAGTCATCAGGATAGAACCGTAAGTTAAGCGACGCACAAGAAAAAAAAAAAAAAATGGCGGCAGGTACGGCAATACGTGAGTTCGATGTAAATAACAGCGACTCCTGGAAAACTTACATAGCACAAGTGGAATATTATTTCTTCATAAACAAAATCGAAGAGGACCGCTATAAAATTGCTACTTTTTTATATTTCGTGGGTCAAGACATGATCCAATTGGCAAATAGGCTTACCGATCCAAAGCGTCCGGAAGACCTACCTTACCAGGAGTTCATAGAGAGACTAAATGCATATTTCGTACCGAAGACATCAAAGTGGATAGCGCATCTGAGATTAAGAAGCAGAACGCAATTACCGCAGGAAAAATATGTGGATTATGACCTCGCATTGAGAAAATTAGCGAAGGATTGTGAATTCGGACAAGAAATAAATGACTCTCTGTTAGAACAATTCCTATATGGCATGTCAGATGATAAATTTAGGAAAGTGCTTTTGAGTGATTCCGATTTAAATTACAAAACGGCCATGGAAAAATGCGTTGCACAGGAGGCCATGTTAAATATGGCATCGGAGTACACTACGGCAAAAATCCCAGAAAAAATAGCCTTCAGTATAGAAAGGGAAAGAAATAATATCGCGACCTCCAGTGGCTACAGTAAGAAACAAACATGTAATTGCTGTGGAAAAATAGGACACTTGAAAAATAATTGCAGATATAAAGACAAAGTTTGCAGGATGTGTAACACTAGAGGGCACTTAGCAGCTGTGTGTCATTCCAGAGATGGCGAATATCCGAGAAAAAAATCAGATTACAAGCCCCGGAGTGAGGTGGAATGTGAAGTATCTATCAAGGCCATTAGAAATGACGACACCAAATTGGATAACATTCGGGTAGAATTGCAAATTTGCAATAAACGGATGACAATGGAAGTGGACAGCGGTGCTGGCTTGTCAATTATATCACATAAAGACTGGATGGAAATAAAAAAAGACTGGGATAATAACTTAAAGCTACGGAAAGCAGATGTGTTTGTCACGGATATAAACGGAAATAGAATAAATATTCAAGGGAAAGCTACTGTGCCAGTGACGTTGAATAAAAGACATAAGTTCCTAGAATTATATATAGTAAAAAATAATATTAGCCCGTTACTTGGCAGAAATTGGTTCGCGGATTTGGGAATACGTGTGGAAATATTAAAAAAGGTCCATATAGAAACTACCATAAAAGAACGATACCCGGAATTGTTTAGGCCTGGAGTGTTGGAATTTAGAACTAGACCAGTAGATATTGAACTAGTGAAAGACGCAAAAGGAATTATATGTAAACCTCGAAAAGTGCCGTTTGCGATAAGAGAAAAAGTAGAGAAAGAATTAAATGATCTTGTAGCTAAAGGAGTTCTCACACCTACGGAAGAGTCGTTGTGGGTGACCCCGATAGTGACGATTGTGAAACCAGAGGATAGTTTACGGTTATGTGGAGATTATCATCTCACAATAAATAAATATATAAATAAGGGAGCTTATCCCGTTCCAAATGTGCAAGAAGTATTGGCAGTATTACAGAAGGCAAAATATTTTGCAAAAATAGATCTGAAAACAGCATTTCATCAGATTCCTGTAACTAAGGAGATGGCAGAGCTACTCACGTTAACCACGCACAAAGGCTTATATAAGTGCAATAAATTACCGTATGGAATAACGATCGCACCAAACGTGTTTCAAGCAAAAATGGATATGCTTTTTAGAGCAATGGACGGGGTAATCCCGTACTTGGACGATATTCTCGTCGTTGGCGAGACAGAAAACGAGCTTGAAAAGCATGTGGATCAGGTTTGTTCGAAGTTAGACCAAGCTAAAGCGAAATTAAACGTAGGAAAGTGTATATGGTCTGCGAAGGAAATTAAATTTCTCGGACACATCGTAACTGAAAAACGACGCTGCCCAGACCCAGAAAAGGTAAAAGCCATAAAAAATGCCAGAAAACCCCAAAACGTGAAGGAACTTCAAGCATTTTTAGGACTGCTAAATTTCTATGAAAGTTTTTTAGCTGGAAAATCACATGTGCTATCACCGCTATACATGTTGTTAAAGAAAAAACAACGTTGGATATGGAGCACAGAACAAAATAAAGCTTTTGAAACTGCAAAAGACTTGCTGACATCGGAAAGTTTGTTAGTGCATTATCGGAATGACTGGGAATTATGTATTACTGCAGACGCATCGGAATACGATGTCGGAGCTGTCCTCTCTCATCCATGTTATGAAGGTGAACATCCTATTGCGTTTGCTTCGAGAGTACTAACACCAGCTGAGAAAAATTACAGTCAAGTGGATAAGGAAGCTTTAGCAGTGATTTTCACGGTAAAGAAGTTCCACCAATATGCATACGGATGGAAATTCACGATCTATACCGATCATCGCCCTCTAACGGGAATTTTCGGCTGTGTAAAAAATGTTTATGAATCGTCAAGCCCACGTATGTTACGATGGATAGATATATTGTCGCATTATGATTTCACGTTAATTTACAAACCCGGAAAAAAGATCAGTCATGCAGATGCTTTGTCCAGATTGCCAGATGTAAAGGAAATTACTTATGAAATAAAGGAAATAAACTACATTGACGCTCTAAATCCAGAAGGGATAAATAGCAACGTCATAGTGCACTGGACTAGGAATGATAAAGGATACATGAAATTGATAAATTGGATAAGAAAAGGTTGGCCATCTAGATGCCCCAGTGAATTAAGTCATAGCATCTGGATTGCCAGAGAAGGACTGTCTGTGTGCAATGGATGCATATTAAATAATGATCGTGTTTTAGTGCCTACTAATGGCAGAAAAAAAATCTTAAGCTTATTGCATAAAGGACACCCTGGAATAGTGCGTATGAAAAAGCTCTGGCTAGATCATATGTATGGTGGCCAAACTTGACAAAGGATATTGAGAACACGCTGAAAGAATGTGTAAACTGCCAACAGATAACTAAACTGCCTCCGAAGAAATTTGAAACTTGGGAAGCACCTTCTGCCCCATGGTCGTGAATTCATCTGGACCATGTTGGACCATTGAACGGATATATTATATTGTTATTAGTTGACGCGTATTCACGTTGGACTGAGTACAGAGTGGTTAAAGATACCAGTGCTGAGTGCACCATCCAGGTGTTAAATGAAGTGTTTGCTACCCACGGTTATCCGGAAAATGTTGTGTCAGATAACGGTGCAGGATTTACGTCAACAAAATTTAAAGATTTTCTGAGGGACAGAGGAATAGAACATACTCTCACACCACCATACCACCCTCAGAGCAATGGTATAGCTGAGCAAGGAGTGCAACACCTAAAGTACACCATAAAAAATTACAATTAAAGAACATGTCGGATGCGTTAGTGCAAGCAATGTATACACAGCATTTCACACTGAGTACTTCAACAGGAATAACCCCAGCAGAGTTATTAATGGGTCGGAAGTGCCGGACACATCTATCTCAACTTTTGCCTGGAAACCACAAGAGTAGAGTTTTCTCAACGGATAAGTTTCTACCCGGTGAAGACGTTTGGATTTATGACGTGTTGAAGAGTAAATGGATCCCGGGAACTGTAAAACAGCTACTGTCAAAACAAATTCGTCTGGTGGAGTTACAAAATAAAAAATCATTTAGAAAACACATAAACCACCTTCGCCACCGTCGAGAGGACCCTGCATCAGAGGACGAGAGTGAAATGCCGTTGGATACAAATATAGAAATGCCGTTGGATACAAAGATAGAAACGGAACGTGGAGATGAAACCGATCTGGAAATGGTATTGAATAAGGATACTTCAAAAGATGAAGAGTTGGAGGATGTACCGTGTGACCCAGTGCAAGAAGGGTTAAAAACACAAAGAGCACGTTGTTTACCTGTTAAGTTTAAAGACTACGTTTGTAGTTAAGCTCCATTTATTTCCAGAGTAGGGGGAGGAGTGCGATATACCCACCTACAGACTTAAGTATAAATACGTAAAAACTACATACCTGCTTATGGATTACTCTGTTAAATAAATATAAAGAGAGTGCTGCTATCGTTTATCCAGACCAGACATGACAGATCGATAAGCATGGATATAAATAGCATGGTAGAACGATCTACACTCTCTTGTGTCCAGGTTCACATGTGTAAAAGTAGTCAACGCCTTGGAAGGATATCTAGTCTCCAAGAAGAACCCTTCCTCTAATTGTAAGAGTGATAGTTTGCTATCTGTGAAAACCCTGGATTATTATTATTATGCTTGCTGACTGGTTCTCTCTCATAGAGTAACTCTCAGACATAGCATGAACGTATTTTTTTAAATAAAAAAATACAAGATTGAAATATAAAAATATTTTAATAAAAAAATAACGTAAGTTAAAATAAAAACAGGTATTAATTAATTCCTGTAATCTGTAAATGGAAATGATTGTTTATTAATTATCTAAAAGCTGTTTAATTAAAAAGTCAGATGAAAAGTTAGATAAGAGAAGAAAGAGATTTTAGCTTGACCAATGGAAGCAAATAAAGGCCCGGACCATAACAAAAAAAGAGAACAGTGACATTTTTGTTCATGGAATCCATAGGAGGACTATAAAATGAAAAAATATTGAGTTCCAGTCAGTTTTTTCCAACTTGATTTGATGACAACGGTAAGACGTGCCATTCTCTCTCATTTTTTTGTTTGTTTAAAAAAAAATAAAATGAAAAGACTGTGATACCAGAATGGAACCAGCTAATGCTACCTCCAGAACATTTTCTTCCAATGGAGACACCGTGGAATTGCCAACAGGAACCTGGACTCTTATACTGTAAGCTATATTGACATGAACTCTAAATTTAAAAAAATAACTAAGAACTTTCGTTCAAGCTTATGAACTTCTATCTGACTTTTAAGTTTTTAAATCAAATTAATAATGTTTAATTTTATATGTGTCCCAATTGATAAACATCATTTCCATTTTTTTTTTCCTTATTGTAAAGATTATTTAAATGTATGAAATTTAAGTTGTTTATAGACGCTTGCATGGATTCGTTTGCGGTTAATTATATTTTGGTTTTCATATTTGATCAAAATATATAGACATTCGATAAATAATGATACCTTACGGTGAGTATCTAAAATGTATTTATTCGGACGTCTTTTAAGTTATTGGTGACAACGCAAGTATCTTATGGTGAATACTATTGGGTTACTTATAAGTTTCCCTCTGCGATTGTCGGTATCAATAATTTTGTATTTTGACCGTTTATGTTTATTTTGAAATGTTTTTGACCGTGGAATCTATGTAATCGATCTATACCCAACATCTTTAAACAAATCTGTGCGAACGTATTTAAATGTTAAAATTAAGTCGGGCGTGAATGGCTATATAGTTTTGTAAAGTTGTATTAAGGGAGGGTAATCTTAGGTTATTCATTTTGTAGTTTAATTGGTTCAATGGATTGGATATATTTGTGTAATTAGTAGATGTAGTATGAGGTCCGCTACGGGCAGGATTATAGATATATGCCACACACCCTCTGTTTGCCTATGGATGGGTTTGTAAGTCGGCAGAAGACCGCAGTCCATTCCTATGGAGTTTTTTGTTTATTGATCTACTTGCCAACAGATGTCACATTCCTGTTGGTGGAGAGTCAATGTCTTCTCTATTTCTACTTATTGTTCAGATGTACATTCCTGACAATATAGTATTTTGTGTTGTCGTATCATGCACCATTGAATACATGAATGTATCAGATGGATTGGCGCCAGTTGATTGCGAAATTTGTTGCCTAAGGTTAAATCAGGGAAGAATATTTTCCTTTCAAATGCAGACCTATGTAGTCCATTCATACTCGACCCTCTAAATAAATAGTAAACATTTTGCAATCTACTTAAATTTAGAATTAAAGATCAATATAAAATTATAAACGTTAAATTTATTCCTCAAAATTTAAATATTATTTTATATGTGCGTAAATAAATATTTTTATGTGTTAATTTCTGGCAGTGGCTTTTATTCTTTTATATTTAAGATATAAAATTTATAGATTTTTATCTCTGCGTCTCCGCTGAGCTAGTGACTTGGGCTAACGGTCGGAATATTTAAAGAAAGTGGAATCTTAACAGTGCGTATCTGCCTACTTTATAAATTTTTCTAAGCTCAAATGCCTAGATGGCGCCCTTGTAGTGCAGATATTGTTTTTGCGGTTAGATTCGATCTTCACTTTCATTCCGATTGGTACAATATATTTACCAACAAATCAAGCATGTAAACTCTGTCATGGAAGTTACTATATACATATATATTGAATAGTATGGAATCTGGAGTGAATCTGAGGTGATGAAAAATCATCATCATTTCCAAATCCTTGCAAAATTTAAAACTAAATAAAAAATTAAATATAAAAGGAATGACCATAACAAATAATTCTGAGTGATCAGCACATTAACTAACTATTCATATAAGTTTACCAACATTACAGACAAGAATACTCTTTCATCATCATGAATAATCAAACATGCAAATAAATCAACAATCAATCTTGTGACTGAATTTAAAATGGCTCTACTATAGATCAGATTAATTATTTAGCTCTTGCTAGCTTGGGGCTGATTATTTAAACATTAATTTGAATGTGCAAACTTAAATGCTAATCCATAAGAATACAACAGTAAAAAATAATGCTGAGATACTAAAATATGCTGATCATCATCAATGATTTGGCCACATAATACCATTAATATACTGGACAAATATAAACTTAATTTCTAATAAATACTAAATAATATTTACTGAGGCTATCCTAAATGAAATGTAGTGCATGGACTTTAAAGTATACCTCCTTTAGACCAATACAGGATCATCATCAACTGGACATCCATAAACACTGAATATAAACATTTTTATATAACAGACTGTTATGCATGAATCTAGCTCAGGGACAAAAGCTCTATAACTGTTATTGTGAACAAGAGATATAATACAATATATGACAATTCATAATAATTAAGGATTAAATAAATTCACTGGAATAACTTGAAACAATGAAATATCAATTTATTAATAACAATAGAAATGAAATTAAGGTCAGCAGAAGATGGCTATACATATAAATTAACCTTCCGATTTTGATTAATAGAAAAAGAAATTTTTTATTACATTGTAATTTACAAATATATTTCAATAAGTTTACATAAAACATAAATATAAACACACTGATGTGTGGCAGAATAATAAAAAAGTTATCCCATTTTAATGATACATAAATAATGATGGTTTTCACATACATATGTGTGTACCCATGGAAATGTGCACACATACTGATGTTTATATATCATATTTTAATTTGTCAAAATAATAGACTTATTAAAAATATATTTTTTTACATAAATGCACATGTATGATGCATGTATTCTTAAAAATAATAGAATGAATCAAAGTCATTAATTCATTCATTATCTAATGATAAAAAAAGTTTTTCATTTTACCTTTTTTTAAAAAAAGAGATGAATTCTTTGACGATCCTTCATATATTTTTTTTCTTTTTTTAAAAAAATAATACATATTTGACAGGTTACTCTTGATTAATTATAAATGTTTCTAAACATACTTCATCAACTTCTTTTATTCCTTAATATAGAAAGATTTTTGGAGTTGTTTTTTTAATAAAATATAATGGGAATGCATCTTTTTGTTGATTAAAATTATTTACTAAAAAAATGTGTAATTTAAAAAATTACAATTCATTTACTAAAGAAATTATTTAAAATATCTCATCAACTGCACTTTATATATAGATATATGATGTGGTACCTTTATCTGTGTTTTTCTGCATATATATAAACAGTATACATATAAATTACTTCTTCAGCAAGTTGATGGACTGCCTGGATAAGCTGGTCTCTTTCAAAGTAGACTGTCTTATTGTCATCAATGGGAAAGGTATAATATGGTATCTTATGGTATTTAATCTGCTCTATTTAGTCTAGAATTGGACAGACTTCAGGCATATATACTAGTGCAATATGGGCTATGAAGAACACAGAAAGGCTGTGTCTTTCTTCCATATGAATCCCAAATTTACCACTGTTGCACTAGTAATAGTGGCTGGATCCATGTTCTGCCTTTAGTTATACTTTCATGGTATTCATGATGTCACAATCTGTAAAAAAAACCTCTTCTAATCTTTTTTCCAATCTTTTATTGTTATTGTGAGGAAAAATACAGTACTTAAAAATAAGTTTTCCCTATCTTGATTGAAAAAAGTTAATGACTCTTTTCCAAATCACTTTAATTTTTTGCAAAACAACTTTGTGGAAATTTATCAAAATATATTATACAAGCATTAATTACAAAAATAATTTGCTAATCAAACTAGTTTGTGGAATTTTATAATTACCAGTATATCTATTATAACATAAAAACATGCTCATGTTAATTTCAAAATCAGAATTGATAAAATATTACTTAGACCTTTTTAAATGTTTAATTTATAATAATAATAAAAAAATTTAATTCAAATTATTTAATTCTTAGCCATTGTTTCAGTGTAATATAGAAAATATCTATAAAAATTTATTAGTGTTTATTTCTACTTCATATCATTGTCAAAACTGAAAGTCTGACTTAGCAAAGTAACACATTGTTTTGCACCAAAAATTTATTACCATAATAGTTGATAATTATCTGCAATATATTTTATTATATACATAATATTTAAATATATGTATATTTAGTACTCAGACTTTCAAGCTCCCTACATCTATACAATCTATTTTATACAACTGATATACATATTCACATACATATGAAAAAGATAAACAGTCTGGTCCTAGAGACATATTTTGTGCTAAACCACCACTCATTAGTTAGTCCAGATCACCATCACCCACACAAATGGCCAATCAGAGAAGGGAAAGGTGGGGCAGCTGCCCCAGACATCACATTATTATAGCATTAACTTGGCAACCCTATATGACAAAAATATAGAAGGCAAAGTGATGTTATGACTTATAGATCAGCCTTAATTTTACAATTAAATTTCTCAAAAAAATATTCAAGAAAAACTTTACCAAGCAGGCATACCATGAGTCAAAAATGTAAGCCAGTTTAGAGATGAGATACGAATTAGACAACTCTGTGATGAAAGCAACTGCAGAACACTCAGCAACCAGCAGAACTAATAGTCTCAGCCTGCTGTCAGTCAGTTTTATACTAAGTGTTTTACACTACTAACAGTGCTAGAGTGAATCTATCTATCTATGTACCATCTGGATCTGATCTGCTTACTCATTTCTGCAACTCATAAATAACTTCTTCTGGAGTGCTGTTTTTGGCCTTGTAAGTAAAAACGGTCATTTCTTCTCTCTGTCCACCACATTAGTTTTTTAAAATTTTGATGGGCCTCTAAAATATTAGTTGTTCTGGGTCTCATATTTTCTCTGAAAGGCCCTACCCATATATATATATATATATTGAA